>JAIPRL010002960.1:0-52324 GCA_025469235.1 Pemphigus obesinymphae | reverse complement strand
ACCGAACCCGGAATCCGGAAAAAATTAAAACCGTTTTTTAACCACGTATCAGAAACCCGGAAAAATTTTAACCGGTTTAAACCCGTAACCCGAAACCCGAAAAATTTTAACCCGTTTTGACTCCCTGATTTTTTTAGCTTTCTAAAATTATTACTAAAAAACTAAAAGTCATATTTAAACAAAACCAGATTAATGTTTTCTGTTTAAGTAATAAATTATAATTGTACGTATAAATAATTTAAAAAATTCAGTATTTTAATAATTTACGAAGACAAGAACTAATCTTCAACATTCTATGTGGGTAGGTACATATCTATAGAATTATCAAAATTATAATATTGTAAGTATGTATACCTATTATCTGTTATTAGGTCCTATGAATAATATTGATTATTTAGACAATAAAAAATTATTTTCTTGATGCTTTCTTTTTTCTTTATATTCTTATTATTTTTGCCACCATCGCGGTCTTGAATGTTTTTGACTTTTTGACGTGTTTTTTTTTCATCTTTTAAAATAAAATAAAACTATTGCGAGTCGAAATGGTTATGTTGGTTAGCTAAATTAAATTGGTTAGATATTGGTCAAATTCTTATATTTTTACAAAAAAATATTGAAATGTGCAACAAAAAGTCTAAAAAAAGAGAAATATCCTTAAAAGAAAAAAAACCCCAAAATATGCATTTATATGCAAAATAAAATGATATATCTCTTTTCATCTCTTGCGTAATTTAAACATATAACGTATTTATATTTTTTTATAGATTCTTACTACTTAATAATAGTGTGAATACATTTTTCATTATTTCTAATTAATTAATTGTATAATTTATTAAATAGTAAAGTAAAAATCTGTGGTAGTGACTAATAGTAGGTACCTAGAATATTTTCAAATCAGTGTTGTGTGCAAATACGTAATAGTTTACTCTTTTTTTACTATTTATATTTACATAAATGCATATTTTTCGTAAAAATTGAACATTAGTCTAATTTTTTAATTTATTATTAAAGATTAATTTCCAATGAATACGATGGTATAATCATAATTTAAATACAATTTTTAGTTTTTTAATTATAATTTGATAAAGATAAAGAAGTACATTTAAATAATATATTTAAATGAGTAGGTATGACAAATAAACTTAAATCAACATACGTTCACACTATACAAAAAGAACTGGGCTCGCAAAGAATTAATATGGAGGGAGGCAAGGAGTCTCGAATGAGAGTTTTTGAAGAAAATGCTCTTGATTGATTTCTGATGGTATCTTGGAGGATTTTTGAGTAAGTGGATTTGAGGCGGACTACGTTTCAGACGAAGAAATGTAGGTAATTCTGTTACGTGTCTTAGCATTTGGTTTGACCTGTTTCTATTTTAAACCATTAACTACGATAAATATATAGGGCCAAGGCAACACCAGCATTTTTCAGTATGAAAGTACATAGAGTTTCAATAGATTTAGGTGGGTTTTGGTCGGGATAGGACTTTTATAGTTTATTATTGGATATAGAATTTCTATGTGGCCTTTGTTGTTATGTTGTTGATATGTTTGGAGAAAATAAGATGACAGGTTACTCCTGGTATTTATTTTTTTGGACCAATTTAGCGGAGTGCTATTTAGCACGATCTGTTTGATATTTTTACTACGGGTTTTCTTATTTAATAGTACAGCTACAGTTTTGGATGCATTCAACTTTAAGTGCCATTTAGTGAACCAAGCTGATGCCAGGTGAATTTGTCGTTGTGCCTGGATAATGGCTATGTTAATATTGTTGTTGGCCGCGAGAAACATGTGTCATCAACGAACAAGAACATTTTGGCTGTTGCGGTAGTAAGGATATCGTTGGTAAAAATGAGGTGGAGAGTGGGGGCAAGAACCGAGCCTCGAGGCACATCTGCGGCTACTGGACGGGTTTTCAATCTTCACGCAGAATGATTTTAATTGAATTTATAGAAATTTCTATTAGGTATATGCTATCGCTAAGTATAAAAAAACACACATTTTGAAGGAACAATTTTTTAAAAATGACGTAATACATAAATTAGATTTGTTCCGTTGTTAATTACACAGGATTATAATTTTAATTTTAATTAAAAATTTTAAATTTTAATTTTAAGCTATTTGAATCAAATACAAACAGTTGATATTTGATAGTAGTGTAAAATGTGACGTTAATGTTGTTATGATAAAAATTAGACATAAAAAATGGATATCGACAATATTATAAATAATATTGAATATTCAGTCTTATTTGTATTTTTGAATTTTAGTTATAGAATAATCAATTTGGGTACCTACTTACTGCCTGTTATTTCTGTAATGTTCTGTGCTATTATCTATCTACCTACCTATCAATAATATGCTCACAACACAACAGAATTATCTTTATTTTAATTACAACAATGTACAATATATTGACCAAACGCTGCCAATATTTACGATTGGTATTTTATTTGGGGGCAGCTAATTATTATAATTAGACACCACTAAATGTAATTGATGATCACAATTTTCAAATAAATATGGATTGCGTTCACCTTTTATGAAATTTTCAAAATATTAACTGGCCAAGTCCATGCATGCACAGTGTTAATTACATTTTTTGAACGTATTTTACCTTTATAATTATATTAATACTACATTAATATAATAATTATAATAGTTTGAACCCGATTGGTAAATTAGAAAGGGGTTTTCATAGAAATCCTGGAGAAGTGATTTTTGGAGTATGTTGTCAGCGTATCTCTCGCTATACTCCAAATCAAAATGTATACCATTGGAATGGTGTTCGTGTTTTTATCATCAATAGTGTCAGAGTTATAGCGAAACCAAAAAAGTGAAGGGGAGGGAAACTTTTAATATGTTGTACTGTGAAGTATCCTATACCCGATAGAGGTGTTCTGAGTACTCTACAATTTAAACTAAATGTGCTGTAGTAATTCCAAAAAATTACGTTGAAGAATATTTTTTGCCTGGTGCGTGGGGGGAGGTCATAATTTGTTAGGTAAACGGACAAAATCCCCCCAACTGTTTTCATAAGTGTTTTTTTTATTTACCTATTTTGTCCCACGTGTTTTGTAATCCCGGGGGAATTTGTCCGCTTAAAAATCTACGGGATTTTGTCCTGTATTCAATTTGTTATGATTTTTGGATATTCCAAGTTATGTGGTTTCCAGATAATTCCTATTCAAACTTTATAGACTCAATATTTATCAGTTAAAATTTTATCGTTTCCAATATTATTGTTTTCAAATAATTCCGAGTCCAACTTTATTTATTCAAGGTTTATCGATTCAAGATTTAAAGATTCCAAGTTATACCGTTTCAAAAAAAAAAAATAGATTAAATTATTGTATATAAATATTTATAACTCAAATAATTTACGGCGCTCCCAGCCGAGCAGCAACCAATAGTACAGCGGTGCGATGCGTGATAATATTTACAATAATAATATTCATAGGCACGACAATTATTACTAAAATAGCGATAAATAAATAATAATTGTATATATAAAAACACGCTAATTTATCGAAATTTTAGGCTGTACACGTGTACCTGTGCTCCTTAACAAGAGCCACTTATATCACACGTCATACTTTTAATCATTTTAAAACCCACCAAAATGATTTTATAATAGATAGATTTTATATGAATTTATAATTTAAATTTATTAGACGAATAGTTTTATTTCTATAACTCTATAATTATTTTAATCGTGCAATGTACATATGATCGCACGTGTATTTTAAATGGGTACGGATATCAGATCGTGTGACTAAATAATGGCGTTTTGCATTTTAACAGGGAAATAATAATTGTGTGATAAAAAATTCAAGATAACCATTTTCTTTCAAAAAAAACTTTTTTACAATTTGTTTTTATTTACATTAATTTTTTTGTGATAAAAGAGCAACACTACAAATGCCATATATCTAATAAAATCTCCGAATTTATCGGGAATATTGGAATTTTTCCTTAATCATTGTCAATTATTAAATTATCATTAATAATAAGTCAACACGAGTCATGGTAAATTTCGAATTAAACAACAAAATTAGAATTGAATATTATTATAATATATAATATTATATTACAATTAAGGTACTAAATACATAGGTACTTAGGTACCCGTAAAGTTAATGGATTTTTTAATAGGAAATATATAGTTTGAACACTGTGAGGTTAGGTGAAAAATACAATTAATTTTTGAATAATAATAGTAATATTTCGATTGATATGAACGCATGGCGTGCTAGCGATCTAAAATAATGATCATTCCAATATCACGATATATCGGGCAATAATATATCGATATCGGTATCGTAGATTTGTCATCTCATCGATATTGTTGCCAATCACTACAAAATATATAGGTATATAGTCAAGGACGGTGCGAAGAAATATTTATGAGGTGGAGAGGGAGTGTATTTCCAAAATAAATTTTTGAAATATAAATAAGTAAAAAAACGCAATCTAATTTTTTCTAATTTTGCCGACTGATTAGGTACCGAATACCTACTATGGTTTATCAGCTTTCTATTTAAGCCGACTGCTTTTACTCCGCCATTAATCCAGTCCTGAATATAGTAGGTCAAAATCGAAAATTCTCAGTATAGTTTTTGAGGAAATTATTGCAGCATATATATGCGATTTAAACAAAGCGTATTTCGGTTATTTAATCGTAATTTCAAAATAATATAGAGTGTAGAAACTTCAAATTTGTACAACTAATATAATAATAACCTACGCCTGCAACGTATACATACCGAATACGTCCATTGCATTTTCAATTTGAAAGTAGTTATACGGCATATAATTTAATTTGAAATTGGTTTGTGAAATAACTCAATAATATTATCTAGCGTGTACATATATTGTTTCACTATAAAATTCTAAATTACTTTATTTCACTAGAAATAGAACATTTTATTCCACGCGGTGTGTATACCTATATGGCTATACCTTTATAAGTACCCATATTATATTTTTAGATAGGTACCTAATTAGAATATTGATTTATAAGTTTTGTTTTGTCATTTTAAAAACAATACATTATTATAATATTGTTTAATTTTAGTTAATTTAATTTTTGGTAATATCCACTATTCATGAAATAAAATATTTTAATAAATAATAATAATTACACTATCAAAATACCCAAATATTCATAGGCGTGCGCAGACTCTGACCGACCGCAGATACAGCAAAGTGAGTTAAATTGCCCATTTTCTATACAACCGGCCTTTTTTAAAAGTTTTTAAAATTTATAATAGTTGTAACTCGGTCAATTTTGAGTTTAGCAGGTTGAGCGTCAACATATAATAAGTAGGTATTCTGTTTAAAACGCCACGTAGGGCCTCAATAACCTTAGTTTTTTATATCTTCTTATGTGATCATAATTTTACATGGCCTATAGAACAATGTGTTAAAATGGTTTAATATTATATTGAGGCGTTTAAGATAAATAATTATATTTATATTTATAGCTTATTATATGAAATGCCTATTACATTGTGTTTGTGGGTTATTTTTCTTTTATATATAATAAAATTATTTCAATCTTATTATCAATTTAAACTAATATTGTGACTAGTTGGGTGTTGTATTTCATATTTAGTAGTCCTAGTAGTTTTCCTAATTTCCTAATTTAGCTTTACTCACTGCACTTTTACTGTATTACACAAACTTGTATATCCGACCAAATAATCCCTCTCTCTCTCTTAGTGCTTTGCTATTTCTTAAATAATATATTTATTGTTTTTTTGTTAATTTTTGCAAAGGTTTTGAAAATATTTGGTCTCCAAATATTTGAGCACAAATATATGTAAAATATTTTTAAATATTTTTTTATACAAATATATTGACAAATTATATTAAGAGATTGTAGCAATATTTAATGTTTGGACAAACTATGGTCTAATAATATTGTGACAATATTATTTAACGTTCTGACAACCATGTGTGTATATTATGAAAACATTTTCATATTTTCTGATACGTTACGACAATATTGTGAAAATATTATTTTGCTATGTGGGTCCTTTAACATCCTTTGTTACTTTGTCTAACATAATTTTATATTCCCATTCATGTTTAGCATTTTTTTTAAATACTTTTTCATTCTTACCAGTTAGGTTCCACCATCAAATTATTGGTTCTTTTTAATTTTTGTACACCCTATTCTTCCTAACTCAAATCTCAATTAACCTATGTTCACTATTATATTGGAAAATAACAAAGTCATTTTATTTTTGCTGTATTGATAATTCCAGACAGGGATTGTAGCCTGCATAAAATATGGATAAAAAAAATAAAATGACATCACTGATTATATACTTAAATGTGGCTAATACTTTAGACTCTTCCTAAAAATATATTTACTATCGTTAATTTATACGCTGATTCAAAATAAAGTATTTTTCTCCAAATCTATACCCTTCAAGTACCATATCATATGTTTTATCATTGTCCACATTTCTATTTACATCATACCTAATTACAATATCCTTAGTTCCTGGTATTTTTTGCATTACCTTATCTACCTATTGCCAGAACTTTTCCTTTTTGCTTTCCTTATTTCTCATTTTTGGAGCATATTCACTAATTAAATTTAATACCTTATCCTCCAACATAACTATTATTTTTACCCCATCATTTTTTCTCACTATATATGCCACTCTTCCTTTAATTTCTTCATCTACTATTACTCCTATACAATTTTTTGTACTCATCTTTACTAAATAATATATGACTTCATACATTTTACAAATTTCTTGGTATTCTCTCCTTTCCACTTTGTTTTATGCAAATAACATATTATATTCAAATTCCTTCTTCTTAAAACTTTTTTTAATATCCTGTTGCTGCTAGTCAAATTTCTTACATTACACGTGTCTAATCTAATTTTTGTTTAACTTTTAACTCAACTAGTTAATTAATTTGTTTATTAACTAATTAACTTAAATAGTTTAAATTATTATTGGCAACTTTTAATAGTTAATATTTATAATCATTCAGTTATGTTAACACGTAAAAGATGAGAAATTGAATATTCTGTACCTATTTTAATATTCATACAAATGTATAATAGTCGTGTGGACTCCAGTATACTTTTATATTTTCATATTATTTAGCAGTAATTTACTAATGATCTGATTTTATTTATTTTTACATCTTGAATCAATTTACGATAACCGATTTCGGTTAAATGTAGGTACAGATTATTTGCTATTTTGTGTAGTTTATCTTTAC
This sequence comes from Pemphigus obesinymphae, assembly GCA_025469235.1. Taxonomy (NCBI): domain Eukaryota; kingdom Metazoa; phylum Arthropoda; class Insecta; order Hemiptera; family Aphididae; genus Pemphigus; species Pemphigus obesinymphae. Next base: position 45,071 of record JAIPRL010002960.1, on the reverse strand, counting down.
GCTTATTAAAATTGCTGGAAAATCAAACAATGACCTCCTAAAAATACTAACTAGATCAAATTTGATATCGAAAAGCTTTACTCAAAAACTCTAGCTTAACTCCTATCTGAAAAAGTGTATACATATACTTAAAAAATCTTTGTAAATTGTAGGCTTAACCAATACATAATATTCATAATAATATATATGACTATACCTGTATATGTGTACTCTTAATAACTTTAAAATAGTTTTGAAAGGTAATTTTAATTTTGATAAGTGCTAATATATAATTTGGTAAACTATATTTACTAATAGTATGTATAAAAAAAATTCATATATAATTAGAACTATTACTTACAGCTAAAAAGTCGAAACATTATAATTATTATTAAAGGGTGTATAATTTGTATATTTAATATTGACTATTAATACAATTTAGATAAGTAGTACTTAATATTAAATAAAGTCTTGAAATTTGAGTTTTAAATGTTAAATTGAAAAAAAAAATTAACTTATTTTTAACTGAGTAAAGTAATTTACTAAGTTAATTGTTTCCATTAACTTTTCCACTTTTGCTAATAAGTATTTTCACAGTTTTAACAGTACACATTGTATAGGTTATCGTAAGTGAACTTAAATTATAATCGTATGCCAGCGTTTTATGAATTGTTGAAATAAATATAAAAAAGATTATTTAAAAAATAAACTAAGTATTTCAAGTAAAATTTAAAATCTATCAATTGGTACCATAACCCTATGATTATTATATACAATTTATACTATTGGAAGTATGTGAAGGGGTTTTGCTTTGAACGGGTGTAACATCCTCTTAATACGAATACCTGCATAATGCAGTGTGGTTCATAGTTATAATTCTATTTTACCAACTTAAGTTCAACCTCTTGTAAGTGAAATTCGTTTGTGTGAGTTACCTTTTAAGTACATCAAGTACATCAAAATCATTATCCCATGAAAAGACAGCTAAAAATATTTTTCATTTAAAAAAAAAAAAATTTAAATGTAGTAAATGAGGGGTTTACAAATATCTACCTTATGACGGTTCCACAATAAAGTCCTGCTTATACTTACTTTCAACTTTTTAATGACCTTTTAGTTAATTTTAGGTTACAAAAAGGGATCACACTATCAAAAGCTACAGTTTTAAAGTATAAGTTTACAAATTATATTTATGTACTAGTACTATAAAGTAACTTGTCAAGTCATTAATTAATTAATTTTTAATTATTTAAAAATTATTCCTATTAACTTATGATAGGTCATGACAGAAATTTCGAAATGAATTTGCTGTCAATAATAGCTGGTAACTTAATGATACGCCCAGGGGATCAATTCTTGAATGTCGTTAGAAAAATCTCTCACGAGACATTTTCGTATAAAAATGTCTCATGAAATATTATATACATATTCTTGAAATAGTAATGACATTTTGTTGCAAAACTACATTATTTTGTCACGTACGGAATATTATTCGTATTAACTACAATGGTTACAGACGTTATACCGTGATAAGAGTAATTATCGTCAACGGACTTGTACCTGTAACAATTTTTTACAACTCCTACGGTACCTATACAAGATACAAGTTTGATAAATTTTAACTTTTATATATTTGTTTTATTGTTAAAGTGCATCAAATAAAGTGACCTCTCATTTTAAAAGTTTTGGATCAATATTAAAATTATTAGATGATGCATATTATGTTACATTATAATATAATTAGCATTTATAGAATCATTATTTATAAAAACTTACGATAATATGGATGATAGGTTTTTGATTAAAAATACATTTTTAATAACAATTTTCATTAAAAAAATGATTTATTACAATTGGATATATGGATCATATTTAACAGAAACATCTTCTTCTAGAATTATGTATAACCATGTCATGGTTAATGGTTAATGGTGTGTATATATGCAAGGCCATCAAAATTATCCATTGTAAATTGTAACTATTGTTTTTACGTTTTAAGTAAATAAAATTAAATAAATAATAATTACAAAAGTCGTATGATAATTATATTGCCCATATATGTACCCATTCGACTTCTATGATATTTTGTCAAACACAATTTTTGTAACAAATTGTCGTATAAAAATTCAAGAATAGACCAAACTAAATTTTATGTGATAAATGTAATTTTTTGAATACGACATTACGGTGACGAGATTCGTGATTCGACTCCCAGGTAATCAAATTAAACATTGACCATTTGACGAATAAATGTATGTTGAGTTCACTGATTAATTAAATTTATCTTAGGTGTAATTTGGGGATATTTCATGACTTGAGTACGGTCCTGTGATTTGTACCTTCATCACGCACCACGTGTCCGTCCTTTTATCGATAAAATTATATTAATTTTACCTACGTCTCGTGTGCACCCCCTGTCACCATAAATGTGTCCAATTGTTCATTATATATGATTTAATTTATAAACGAAAAATTTTCCGATTTTGAATATTTTTAGTTTTTATATAATCTATAGGTATATTTATATATTTATTTAATTAATTTTATTTCTTTAATAAGAAACAGTTCTACAAGATTGCATAGCAGACTTATGAGTTCACATTAAGGGGACTGCATTAAAAAAAAAAAAAAATAAATGGTATTTAGACCAAAATGAAAAAAGCTAAAAAAATCTCTAGATTTTAATTTATGTATCAGATTTTATTTCACTAAATTATTTACTTTGGATTAATCGAGGCGATTCGTATTAATAATAAAAATTGTTTATTTAGTAACGAGAAAAAAAAAACAGTATAAAAATTCCTTTTTTTGTTCATCGATATAATAGTTAAAATAAACAAATATTGAACATTCCCTCGATTAAACCAAAGTAAACATGTTATCTAATCAAAGTTCATTTTTTAAACAAACAAAATAATCAGTTAAATACAAGTCCCACAGTTTTGCAGTAAACAATATACATTTTTTTTTGTTTTATTCAAAATTTAAAATGATTGAATTTGATATTATTAACTTGTATCTGTGTGTACGGAAGTGTATAAAATAGAGTATATTCATATTGACTACCTATCCCAATAGATATAATTTTACAAAAGATATGAAGCTATTAACATTTTTTTAAAAGATTTTACAATATATATGGACTATCAAATGTATCGTTTGTCATTAACAACAAAATGTCATAAACTATCATAAATTTACGTTACCAAATAGATTTCATGTTAGTTTGCCTATATTTGGCTCCTTAGTACACAGTCGACGGCAGCCCTCTTAAGATAATGCTACACACTCATTTTAGAGGTATTAAAATCCGTTTACGCTATATATATTTATATATGAGCTTTTCTAATATAAAATTGTAACATAGAGTTTTTTTAGTTAAATCAATTTTAAAAATGTGGAAGTTTTTAAATCTTAAATTTTAACTATTTTAATATAGGTACTTATTGAACAATAACTCTGTGCTTGATCTTAGATTTTATTCTTATCTTTTATTTAGTATTTATCTTTTATGATGACTTTCGATTAAACTAGATGATCAGAAAGCCACAAGTAGTTGTTGAACAAATGTGATTACACAACAATATAATACGGTATAATAATGAAACTATTTTTAGATTTTTTTAAAAATATATTTTCACATTTTTAATTGTTACATTTTCATTATTCAAAAAACCACTTAAAAATGACCTATACAGAACCTTTTAAAAATGGATGATATAGTGTTTCCTTATAATGGGTAATTTTTTTTACTTTCATAAAAACGATTAAAAAATATAAAAATGACTTCTATAAAATACCAAATGAACAAATTTTCTATTAGAAACATCTTTACTCGAAAACATATACTTTACTCCTATTATAAAAAGTGTATATTATGTAAATAAAATAACTAATAAAATTAATTTAAAAAAAAACACATCATTGTACAATAAATTATACAAGAAATAGTACAATATTAAATCATGTTTCCGATTTTACAGAAATATGTAAAATCAAAACTAATTAAATATTGCCATTATTATATTAATTAATTAATTTATAGTCTGTTCTCCATTAAAAACTGTACCTTTGTAAATTATAATACTAAAACACGAAAAATATGACTGACTTATATACTTTTTATCAACTTACACATTTTTTTTTTTGGAATTTTTAGGCGTGGTATATTTATTGATAATGAATATAGAATTTACATTCTTAAAACAGGTCTTAGATGTGAGTTTTACGAGTTTTAAATAGAAGTAATAGCTTTTTTTTGTCCATATTAGATTTATTGAGTTTTCTAATAAATATTTTAATAATTGATTTATATTTGCTCACAACTCTACTTTAAATTGACTTTTATTTATAATTTCTTATTTTTTTTTTTTTTAAATAGTTAAAATAGTTTTATTATATTGAAAATTATTAAATTACTGGTAATTGATCAAATATTAAAAAATATAAGATAAAAGATAACATAAAAGTAGAAAAATGAATCAAAAATTTGTTGATAAAATAAAATCTGTTTTCGAAATCCACACTAAAAATAAATGGTTATGATAGACAAAATATTGATAATTTGAGTGAATTTTAAAATATATTTCAGAAAAAATGGAAGATTGAATGTTCATTATTTATACACGTGTGCTTGTGCGTATATATGCATTATTGGTGTTTGCAATGAATTCAATGTTATTATAATTAATTTTTTTATTATTATTCCAAATATATACATATATACCTCTTAATAATATTTCACAGATAGCTGTCTTAATATTTTTATCTTGAACGTACAGTGTTTTTAAATTATTTAAGCCTTTTGAAATTGTTTTAAATTATATTTTAAATTTGTAACTCAAATTAAATTGCTCGGTATTTGGAATTAAATCTAAAACGGTTTAACAAGTGATTTATTCGTTAGAGTAAAACGTTTTCCCGAAATTATATTTTTAAAGGTTTAAAAAAAAAAAAATTGCAGATTACCAATATCTTAAAGATTTTTAACACACAATTTGAAATATTTGTAACACAAATATTATCAAGATTTACGATTAAAAAGTTTACGTTAAATCGATATTTTCGATTTGCAATAAAATAACCAACAACGTATTTTAAACTATTATTTATTCTACATGTATACATATTCTACATGTGGTATATGCATGTATTTTACCTATAGGTCCTATAGGAACTATTGCGAAATTTGAAATGTTTTCTATTAAGTACCTACCTACCTATCTATTATCAGAGTTGGGACTTATTTATATAATTATTTACTTGTCATTTATCTTATCTAGATATATATTGGCAAGTTTTCTAAACAATTATCTGCGATAAAAATGTCTCATATTTAAGTAAATTTATCGGTAATTTTTATAGATAAATTTATGCTAAAAATATTCTTGAATATACAAACTTTTTCAAATATGCTGTTATATATACAATAACATATTTTATTTGTACCTATGAAAAATAAACGAATAAATATATTGTTATTTATAAACTATAATATATTATGTAATTATTAGCTTATTAATTTAAATAAAACATTTTGAAAATAAAAGGAAAAAAGTTTTGAAATTAAAAAATTATCTGTTTTATCTAGATAAAAATAAAATAAATAAATACATTTTTATCTTTATCTAGATAGTTTTTTACAACACTGCCTATTATTTATATTATGTAAAATTTCCAATAATGAATAAATAAACTTTTCGAGGCTACATTTTATCAAATAAAATGATCATATTAAAAAAAATAAATGCTGTATAAAGACTTAATTTATCCCCCATGATAAGACTTTATCAGAATACAAAATACATTATAAATATGTTTGTATATAACCCCTTCATTTCACATTTTTAGATTAGACCCTTAATGTTTATATAGTGTAGTTTTTCTAAAATCAATATTTTAAAACTCGACTTTTTTAAATATGCTCCAATAGGTACCGAAAAACAATCATTATTGCAGTATACCTATTGATTTCAGTAAACTGTTTCACTCAAAATCTAAAATAGATAAATAAAATGAGTTATTTAGCAGTTGAAATTGCGATATTATTATTTTTTTTTCTTTTTTCTCCAACAACACCCTAGAGGACTGTTTTCGTAAAATTTTATTAAGTCGTAGTAAATTCAAGGGAAACTCCAAACAAACTTTGATGCACAACAGGACTATATGCTAAAATATAAACTTTTTTTTTCATGATGTAGGTACATTCAAGACACATTTATTTTTAAACGGCAATATGGACTTTTTGTTTAACCCAATAACATACTTTGGAGTTTTCAGAAATATTTTTAAACTTTGTTTGTCAAAAAATATAAATTTTTGTTAGATTCGTTTTATAATAACCAAATAATATTTTAATACAAAAAGTTCATTATATAAGATATTGTAAATTATAATATTAACAAAGACTCCAAGAATCAGAACATATCCTTTATGTGTTTAAATTTCACTTTTATATATTCATAATATGATAATATATTGATTTAAATATAAATAATAATAATAATTAATAATATTCTATATATTTTTTTTAATTATAGTTTATCAGACCATTATTAATTTCACTCCTCTCAAATCAATGATGTACTAGTAATCTTTGACACTAAACTTTTATTTAATCTTTATGTATTAACAATCAAGAAAGAAGCTCTCCTTAATTTGGCAATGTCAAACGTAACTGCTTTAATTTACCTATTTATATTAAAATGTGTTTATATATTTATTAATCTTTCCAAATTATATTATGCTCAGTGGTGAATCTAAAGTTCATCTAAGGAGGCGGAAGGGGGGGGGGTTTGAAACCCTAAATTAGATACTTTAAAATAATATCAGCATTAATCTCAACTTATATTTTTTCAGTTACCATGAATATATATTATATTAAACTAATTTAATACATATACTTATAGGTATCAATTAAATAAATTGTAATATAGGTACCTACCTAAATATCTAAATGTAGGCTATCTTTTAGTCTAGTAATAATCAATTATAGTTTAATGTGCCAGTTAACATATGCCTATTATTTATTTATATAGATAACATATTGTCACTATAGTTCTTTTGCTTTGCCTGCTTGAACGATTTGGGGGTTTGTGGACATATTTCAGGTGTTAGCCTGTGATGTGTGGGATAAAGTGAGCTATATGACGATTGACTTAGTTGACTTGATTTATTTTATTGGTTTACACAGTTACTTGGACGGACTTTTTTAATGTAATCTGTTAAAACTTCGGAACGATCTAAGTCTCGAATATTTTGATACTTGGATGGGGGGAACCTTTTTAGAAAAAAGTTTTTGAGTTCCTATAAATAAATTAAAGTATAGATGGTAATCAGGCTGTGTCAAGTAGTGTCTTGTGGGATACGTAGAATGGGTCTACCAGAATCGCTCGTAGAGTAATATTTTGGACACGTCCTACACGAGACCAATTTTTTTTTTAAATTGACGGGTCCCATGCCTGAGTAAGTGATTACTGACTACTAAAATATTATGTAAAAACAGAATAATTATTCTTATCAAAATAACAAACCACTTATCACATGAAAACCTCATATATCACAATTAAAAAAAAACGAACAACTGATAGCCGACATCAGATAACCGTTTTCAACAATAATCGATTATTTTAACCGATTATTGTCGAAAACAACTGATTACTTAACTAGCCATTAAATGGCAATTAATAAACGCACTTTAAATGCATAATATAACTAACGGTGATTACCGCTAGTCAGTGATTAACTAATCAGATGTTTAGCAGGTGAATTGATAAACCGGGCCTAAATAAAGAAAGTAGTAGGTACTAAGAATTACATTTAAGAAACAGATCATAGAAGACATAAGAAAAACAAATTACAAAAAACTAGAAGTAGCTGTGGCGGATAGGGTTGAGTGAAGGTCTAATGAAGTTATTAAATCAAATCTAAGGATGGAAAAAAAAAACAAATAAATTATACAATTTCAAATTAATATTAAATTTCGAGTCGATTTCATTACCACCCAATCCGTTATAATACCTAAAATTAATAACATTAAGAGGACATCAAACAATCGATTTTTACGGGGTTTTGTATAGACAATTTTTATTAAATATTAAGAAAAATTAAAATTAAACAAATTAAAAACATTTAAATATATTTTAAAAGTAATTTAAAAATACACTTGTGTCAGTATCATAAGTACTATATATCGTGTAATCATAATATTATTTAAAAAACATGTTTACGCATTTTTCATTTTTATTCACTTTATAATATTGTAGAAAAATGAAATAAAAATGTATTTATTTTAATTTGAAATATCGATTTTTTAAAAAATTTTATAGCTCATAGAACACGTAAAAACACATACATAAAAAAAAGGGCTCCTTCAATCGCTAAATAATTTTGTTTTTTATAATTAATTTTTTATTTCATAATTCTACAATATTTTCAAAAATAAAAATGATATTAAAATTGATGTTGATATAAATTAAAAATGCTTAAACATGTTAAAAAAAAATATATATATATATCATGATTACACGACAATTAAAAATGGTATTGTCACACTATTTTGAATTTCTTTAAAAATATATTAAAATATTTTTAAATTGTTGGATTTTAATTTTTCTTAAATTTTTTTAAAAATTGTCTGTACTTTTTGAACCCCTGAATCCCTTAGAATTTATCCAAAATTCGAACCATGGACTAAATATGTACCTAGTTGAATCAATTTTTTTTAGAGTTACCCAATTATAGGTAAATTAAGTCTGTAATATTTAGTTATTCTTATTTAATATGTATTTAAATTGCAATGGATAAATTACAAGTAGTCGTAATTACTAGTATATATAAATTTTTTTAAAATTTTAATGTTAAGTGCATATTTATAACGAGTAATACGTAATATATTTAAAACAAGTTCATTTATGTAATCGAGCGTTTGACTTTCTCTTGATAAAAAAATGTTTAAATAATATATTATAATAACAATTTTGTCATAGATAGTTGTAGATATAACTATACTAAAAGTCAATATTTCTTTACATTCTTATTTTTTAATATGATAAGTATCTATATGTGTTATGTGTAAATGTGCCAATGGATAGTTAAATTAATTCAAATGAATTATCCTATGGTTATGTGTATTATTATATTATTGTATTTTTTTGGGTATGGTTAGGAGAGGGGTAGGGACATGGTCGAAAATGGTCGTATAACTTCATACAAATAGAGTACTAAATATTGGTATACAAAAATAGTAAAAACTTCAATATTTACGAAATGGGAGCCAGAAAACTATTATTATGATCTTAGTAACCTTTTAGTTTTTTCGTTATTATGTCAAAAATAGGGTATGAATACTGAAAATAGTAAAAAAAAATTTAAAAAAAATAACGTATTAAATATCTGCATAAAACTATAATGCATTTTAATGGAGTATTATGGTCCTAGTGGGTTCTTTAAAGAAGTAATTTCTCTATTTTCACAGACATTTATTCAAGTGTAAAGACAAATTAACATTTATAAATATAGGAGAAATAACAAAATACCAAAATAAGATATTCGGTTACAATACTACGGTTACCTATTAAAATCTGAGTGAAGTGAACTAAGAAGCTATTGATTTTACAATGATGTTTATAATACATTTATTTATTTTTATTTTTCTGTAAGAAACTTTTTGACCAGAAGGGATCGAGTAGTTTTGGAATTTGTATTTGAACGTTAGTAAAATAGTTCTAGTTGATATTTTTATTCTAATATTATTGTAATATTGATATTTTTATTTAAAATTTTTCTTGTAGTTTACTTAATCGCGTAAGCTTAAAGAAAAATTACCTTTTATACGGTGTAGGTATGAAGTATTTTATAAAAGTAGAAGAAATAACAAACAACATATCATATTGTTAGGTCAACAAATTTTTTTTCAAGTTTAAAGGTCATTTTATTTTATTTATATTAAAAAATATATTAAAAATTACAATACCGAACATCGTTTCGAATTATTTGATTGAATGCAATCGAATCCAAGAGTATTCTCTTTGATAACCGAAGAGCAACCACCACTATTGACACCCAACGATTAAAGTACCTATTTTCACCCTATAGGCAGGATCTTTTTTTTTATAATAATATACCTAGCTACTTCTCTCAGAATCGTCTGTAAAATATAATGATTTATTTTTGCTTTTAAATTTATAATAATAATAACACACTATTTGGTCTAAGAACTGCCGCGATGATGAACCAAATTTCGCTATCTGTATCTGGATTACAATTTTTTCATGTTATATGATAATCCAAAAATGTTTTTAAAAATAAGCCGGTCAGTAGGGTGTAGAAGCACTTTGCTCATCGAAATAGATACTGTTGGTGGATATATTGTATTTAAGTACAATAATATATCATTTCTGTTTAAAAAAAAATTTTGAGCATACAAATTTATTAAAATTTTCAGTTATTCTTGGTACTTATCTTCTACGCTTAGGAAAACCACTGAGAAAAAAATTACTTGTTTATAATATATTTTCAGAAGAAAGATCTTAATTCAAAAAATTCTACTTGAATCTTTTAACCCAAAATGTTTATTCATACGAAATATATTCGTATATAAAAAAACAAAACAAATTTCAAAATGCTATACAAGTTACTGAAAACTACTCACAAAGTTTTGATATTTTAACCATGTAAATATTATGGTATAGTAAACAATAAGTGTATATTTAAAGTTTCTGATATTGTTATATTCCAATTCATAAAAGTGCTTGGTAGTTTTTTATTACGCATAAGAATATTACTGGGAAAATCAAAAAAAATTACCACAATAAAGTACCAACTGATATTGGGGTATTTATAGAAATGAAAGATTTTGAGTTTTTTTTTTATCATAAGAGTGGTTTAACATTAAAGTTTTAACAAAAGGTTAGTCGTAAGTTTAGGCGAGTTAAGTGAATAAATGGAATAAGCGAATGATTGGATATTATTATAAATAATACGTTATTTGATAATATAAAAAATATTGATATTATACTTTATTTTGCCCTTTGGTCAAAAATTGAGTCTTAGTAAAATGAAAACTAATATTTAGTGAGACTCATAATTGGATATCGGTACAATATTTATATTTTTAAAAGTTGATGCTTAGAAATGGGGATTTATTTATCGGTACTTTTCATCAATCACTATAATTATTTACTTTTTTTTGTTATGATTTATTTTTTATTATGAAAGTTTTATATATGTTCTCAACAATTACCTACTTAATTTTGTAAAATTATTATTTTTTTATGTACCTATATAATTTATAAAATATAATAGTATAATAATATATAAAATAATTTTTACCATACGCGTGTTTTAATAACACGATCTCGGCAAAATGAGCATAGATTCTCTTTGTAACTTCGTAAATAATGATGCTAGAAGCTTTAAATTTTCACCCAAATATATATAAGTACAAAATAAACTTAAAAATTTTTGGTTTTTTTTTTTTTTTTGTAATTTTGAGCTATTTATAGTTTTTTTAAATTTATATTATAATATATATATAATATAATAATTATAAATTAAACCTATTTTAAATTTTCAAATTTTTTGATTATAAAAGAGTGAATTTTTGCTTTTAAGACTTGAAAATATTATACAATGTTAAAAGTATTTTTATAATTGCTCATTTCAATGTTTTAACAACATGCATTATTTCGGTACGAAAATGTATGACGATCAAAAGTGGCCAATAAGAAAAGAAAAGAAATTGATATTTGTTATAATATTATAATTTTTTTTAGTAAATTTTTTTTAAAGACTTGAGTTTAGTCCTAATGTGTATTTTAGTACCATATAGATAAACAAGATAACATTTCGAAAATGGATTTTTCCAATTTTGGACTATTTGTACAAATGATGGAATTTATTTTTCATTTTTTTTTTGGTTTGAAGATCTGAAAATTTAATACAGGCTTAGTACTGAATATATTAGTTATTACCGACTGTAATACATATGATATAAATAGATACATACATATATATATATTCATTAAAAAAAAATACAATTTAAATTTATAATTAACCTAATAATCCAATCTGACCAAACGGGAGATTTACTAAAATCAAATTACTTGTATTAAAATATAAATTACATAATTAATTAGTCACGGTTTTCTTAAATAGGGAATTTATAGAATTGTAAATGGATATATTGATCGAAAAAATCAGTTTAACATTTTTAAATAGGTATAGGTACTATATTATATGGTACAGTAAAAATATAACTCGTTATTAAAGGACGCATCGAAAGGAATATTTAAGGTAGGGGGGGTGCAACTGAAAATAATTTACCGACTTTTACTTTTCCGAAAACATAAATAAGCCAAAAAATGTTATAGTCTTTTTCACTAGTTTGTCATACTACTACTAATTTCATACGTATTTTCTTTTGTATTGTGGTTGTATTGGGCTGCTTTCATCCCCTCGATAATACACTGATTACTAAAAATAAATAGTCTTTCAATTTTGTGTTTAAACATAATGGGTGCATTTTTTATATTTCCCCCTGGCACAATATTTAGTTGCTTTAGCTTTCTGTACAGTATTACTATAATTATATGTTTTAATTTTATAAATAAATAAATCTACTAGGATACTAGTCCTTTTAAAAATGATCTAGAAAGAAAATATCTAGGTAAAGTAATTTACGAAATTCGAAACAATAAGCTGAGTATAGGTATCAACGATTTCGCTTTTATTACAAAATTTAATTAATATAGTTAAGTGCTTTTTGACGTATACAAAATTTCATAATGGCTCGAATACTGACAGTTTTACGACAGGGTGGAGTTGGAGGAGTTATATGGGTGTAATATTATTCCAACTCGATGATTATATTTATGCATTATTATATAAGTTGTTGTTGAACTAATGATGCTTAATGAAAATGTTCCTTGTAGAAATTTTGACCTCTTACATAATTGAATAACCATATGGTATATCTGTTAAAAATACATATATGGGCACATATACATTAAAATTTTTAATTAATTGTACATTTGATCAAAATCTTTAATTATGAACAAAAAATATTTTATATATTGTTAAAAATTAGAACGTGCCAAGAATTTTCGGAATTCTTGAAGCAAGTTCCAACTGCAGTCTTAACTTAACCACGAACATTTGTAAATTTAAAATAAAAAATGCAAATTTATCGGTGTCACACTGCAATATGTGTTATTACATTTTAATACATAAAAATGAACAATAATCCCTTGGGGTAATGGCTATATTAGAGCTGAAGGTGAATTGAAAAGACTTGCAGCACTACCAAATATGTACACAAAACAAACAAAATATATTTGTGTCGATGCTGAAAAAATATTTATTTGTTTTGCAAATGTAAAAAAGAGAAAAACATATCTTTTATTTTACATTGATATCAATGCCATTATTATAAACATAATAGCAAGCTTTTCCTTTAATACTAAAACTTGAAATGTCAATATTTACCTTGATTTTAAATCAGGGTCTATTCATAATTTTCGAACTTAAAATACATTATTAGAAAATGAATGAACTCTGAGTATTTTTGTATAAATAATTAGAAAGATAAAACAAATTATTCGTTTAAAATATGATAAATGAGACATCAAACAGCAACAACTTCAATGTTTCTAAGCAATCGGTTTTATAATTTATCCATTAGAGATCCAAATATATACATATTATATATATACACACGAGTATGTTCACCCTAAATATTAATTCTGCAGAGTACGTTATTGGCGATTGGGATAAATGTGCGCATATATCGTGGTTTGTTAAAAAATAGTCTTTTTTATTTTTTAAAATAACCATAAATATATAAAAAAATGATTACATAAAAAAATATTTGCGCAGTACTCTAGAAAATTCTGTTATTTTTTATTTATTTTTCGTTTTGTATGTGTATTCTGCTATTAAGTTGATAAATGTGTGAAGTTCTAATTTATGTTTTTGATTATGATAATATAACTTAGAAAAGTTAGAATACTAACTTTAGTATAAATTATTTTTACTCTATAGCATACTCCTGTTATTCTTTCCGACGCATTTTAAATTTTCTTTGTATTAAAGAATGTAGTAAAATAAATGCTGAATGTAAATCTAAACTCACAGTTCATCTAAAATGCATAAAATAGTAGGTACGACTGTTTGATGTATAGAAATTTTAGAAATTTTTTGACTATATGAAAGTTGTTTAATGATACAATAGATACCGATCTTAAAAAAATATGTTTTGTCTCACAAAAAGTCGTGACATCGTAAACGAATCTTATTTAATACAAATTTTAAACTCTAAAATTATGTTTTCAAAATTTTACTTAATATGTTTTTAAAATGAATAGTGTGGGGTATGCTAAAATATTTCTTTGATAGAATCATTAAATATATATGTAGTTAAAAATACTAAATAGTTAAATGCTAAATATTTAGTGTAGGTACCTCCTGCTCTTGAAATAAACCATTAAATGAATTAATTAATATTTTATGTACATTGGATTTGAAAATTGTGTATAATTTAAAAATAACTAAAAACGCTGTTTAAATTTTTTAAATTTTTTTTCAAATCTTTAATTTCATTAAAAATATATTGAAACGCAAATCGATTAATCAATTTGACTAAAAATACAATTAGTAATATATATACCTCCTAGGGCGTCGTCACACCATGCGTTTTAGCGGCTCCTGTTAAACAGGAAGCGTCTCAACAGGACAGTTAGGCTGGTGCCACGCCATGCGTTTTTGGAGTTACCTGCTGCTAGTTTGGTTATCAAATTTATCAATATCAAAAGTACTCATGGCTCATTTCATTACTATAATTCATTGAGTATAGACAGGTTGTCTATAATGTTAGGTCGATATTATAAGAATATAGGTACATACCTATTAATTAATAATTTATAAAATTGTTGATTTGTCTACAAGTAGATATCCGCCTAAGCAGAAACTCTTATAAAACCAACTACAAAGGTTACGCTTTGACCGATTACCCATATGGAAGAATTTTTTTGGATATCTACATATGAATTTTTCACAAAAATAAAAATGAAAAATGCTTATTATAACTAATAAATACTAGCATTGATTATATATATATATATTTATTATATATAATCAATGGTACTATAGGTACGTATATATAATGTGTAGGAGACAAATGGTTGTTGGCGATATCAAGCGTGTGATGTATTATGAAAATTTGTTGTGTATGTTCCGATTTAAAATATTAAATATAAAATCGAATATTTATAACACAGCTACTGCTATATTATTTTAATGCTTATAAGTATAAATATGAATCGCTGATTTTAGAAAGGGGACATTTTTGGCAAATTAATTAGTTACGTCATTTTGTTCCTAACATTCAGAGGCATGTTTAGTGTTCAAAGAAGATGATATGTCCTGCAATTGCATATGAGAAAAAAAAATCAAGATTAAATAATAGTTAAAAGCAGAAAGTAGTCTTGTCCAGGACATGTCTCGTTTTTTTCTCTCATTATGTATACGTATACCTATTGATTATATATACTTCTCCCGCAAATTTTGTGTTTACTCTGATGATAATGAGATTTTCATAGCTTTTATCATCATTGATATGCTTATTACTTTACTATATGCTTCTGTACACAATTATATCAAACAACCCCATTATTTCTGAAAATTTAAGTTGAGTGCAGATAGAAGACATATCCGGAAAATAAAAATGGTTGCTGTGGACATATAAAAATAGAAAATATGATCCAAACATGATATTTCTCTGTAGAAAGGTATTAGAAAACTTGTATACATTTTTCAAAATTTTGTGTGTATACGAATTCATTGTTTTTTGTGTCTCCTGTAAAATTTGGTTTTCTAGACATGTCCCCTTTCTGAACTCATTGATTCATATAGTATTTACTAGTATTTGCTATATCAATTGAAATATTATTTTTCAAAAATAAATTGTATATTGCTTCATACGGAGTTCGAAACATCTATTTTCAAATGAACTGTGCGGATAACCCTAGTACCTACTATCTACATAATAATAAAATATTTTGTGTTTCATTCGAAATTTCTCTGTTGACTGTAGGTACCTACATAATATTATTAATAACAATATTATTTATAAATTACAACTATTATTGTATGTTTGTTTTTACTAATACGTCTCAAACGTCAGTATAACTTACGAAAATAATATTTTCATTTATTACCTATAGTACTTTGTTCACTTTGAATCATTTCTAAAACACATTAGGTAGTTATTTAATACCGAAAAAATACCTTGGACGATTTTTTGTTTTTTTTTTTTTTTTTTAAATACCATTATTTAGCTGGTAGGAAAAATACGATATATTAATTTAAAAATTTTGTTCATAATATATTATAATAAAATATATAAAACGAGAGTATAACAAACATTTTTCTTGTAAACCAAAAGAAACGCATCCGTTGAAACGCATGCTACCAACAGTATAATATAATGTGTTCCGTTGGCACGTCCCGCTGATTACGGTCCTGTTCAAACGCAACATGCTGTGGTCGAAAAATAACAGGACCGTATAAAGGAAGCGTTTTAACAGAATCTGCTAAAACGCATGGTGTGGTAACGTACTTAGCATTCATTTAATCAAGTTTATAAATTCAGTTTTGATCAGTACTTATATCGTAACCGACGAGGTTCATTTGAGCTGCGAACATTGCTGGTTTTGTAATTAGGTGTATAGGTTCTACTAGACAGTAGTTAAAGTGAAAAATAATTGCAGGGGGGACTAAAGCTTTTGCAAAAAAAAAAGTATCCCTTGAACCGTTAAACTGTATTCAATTTTGATTTGATATTTTTCGGACACTAAGAATCTCTGAAATAAGAACAAAAATAAAAAATCAAATTGTCATTAAAAATAATACGTAATTATTACCCCGAAATAGTTATTTTTATAATACAGATCTTGCAAACAATTTATAACTTAACACCATTTATTAACTTGTTTTATTTAATTTTTTTATATTATGTACAAAACAACAAATTCTATCTTAAGTTTCAAATAACTATTTAGATCTATTGGTAGATACTATATACTCTAGTATTCATAATATATAACATTATAAGTATAAAATTTTATGAAAAAAATAAAATCAAATTCAGTCTTAAGAAAGCGCCACATTAATAATTTTTCAATGAAAAATTTGCTTTAGCATTTTTCATTTTTATCAACTTACAAATATGTTAGAAATATGAATTATAGCTAATAAAATTATCTAGCAACTGATGGACCCGATTTTTAAAATTTTCATTTATACATGATTTTTGAGCTGTTTAAATATCAATTTTTGATTTTTCGAACAACTCATTAAACGCGTAAAAATGCATATATCAAAAATCTGCTCTATCAGTCGCTAGAAAATATTGTTTTTTATAATTTATTTTTTATTTTATCTTTATACAATATTCTGAAGTTGCTAAAAATGAAAAATGCGAAAACATATTTTTTAAAAAATATCGTGATAACACGACAATTAAAAATGATATTGATACAAGACTATATTTATAGTAGTCTAAAACTATAATCAAACATTTTTTAACTGATGGATTTTCATTTCATTTTAAATTTCACAAAAATTACTTATACAAAAAAGTTTAAAAATCAGTTGTGTAATGTCCCCTTAATAAATATACATTGACACCTAATTTTTGGAACATATAGATAAAATATAATGTATAATTTTAAAATATACTTAATAATATTATTAAACTAATAAAATTATATAAATAATAAAAATAAAAAAATCAGTCTACATTAAAATACATCTATTTTCGTCAGTACGGTTATATTATAAAACCGTGGTTCATCATTAATTACCGTTTTTGCGTTATCTATACAACAAATATATTTTTATTTTTATTTTTATTGTATTTACCTACATATCATTATTATGATTAAAATTATTTTGACTAGATTTAGTAACATATTATTTTTATAACGAATTTGTATTTATATTTGTAGGTAATTAAAACAGCTTTGGAATGCATTGGTATGTATGTATGTAATTGAATAGTTATAAATAAAAAAAATTAATAAATATAATAGTAGATGGCGTCCAATTCCGAAATAATGACCCTTTTCCCCTTTTCCGTAAACTCTTTAATATACCGACAAATCTAATATAGGAACTTTGACTTTTCTGATTAACTACATAATGAAGTCTATATTGTACAACACCGAACTGTCGGATATTAATATCCGAATAGCAAAATCTATGTTTATAATTATTTATATTAATAATAATTTTAGAAGTCATACTACAAAGCTTTGAATTTATATAAAATTGTATTAGAAAAATTTACCAACACGTAGTTTTATAAATACTTGAGATATTTTTGTACATATAATAAATATATTTGTACACATTATTACAATGTAGAGTTAGATATACATATTTTTCATAATAGTTTCAAATTATATTAATGAATGTTTGCATAAGTGTTCCATCAACTCTATTAGACCATTAACCATTATATTTGGGTATACTAATCCAGTCACTGTCATAATATAAGCGGTATACTAAATTGTCAAATATATTTTCGATTTAGTCAAAAATACTGTTTAATTAAGATGATAATCGAATTTCTAATCCATGTTTATGTACCTAGGTTCTACATTGTTTTTATAAAGCTATAGTATATATTTCTATAGAGTACGTGGAAAAAAAATAGTTGTTGGTCAAAATGTCTCTGAAAAAATTTTCATTAAAACACCTTCGTTAAAAAATTGCAAATACAGACATTTATTAAGGACATGAAATTAAAAAAGCCGTTTATAATACTATTTAAATAGCTGTGTTTGAGTTTGATCACGATTATTATAATCACTTAATCACTAAATTGTTTCTATAATGACAGCTATGTGGTAGGGGAAAATTTTAAAACATGGTTGTATCGAGTATTTATAAAAATATGTTTCCATCCCAGACTATACCTATTACGAGTATATAAAAATAATTATCCAGCTAAGTATGTTTTTTATTTTAGAATTATTAACTTTATTATGAACTAATCATATAGGTACCTATCTAACTAGTATTTTCATATAAAATAAGTGTTGTATTGCTATTATTGACTAAAAACTTTTACATAAATAATTCTTAATGAGATATTTAAACATTTTAAGATAAGAGCCAGTTGAACCATAAGTGATAATATTTTTCTATGTTGTTGTGTGCAGAAATTTATAGTTTAAAATATTTGAATTAACGTCATGCCTTATGAATGTGATTATGATTATGATGTCATAATTATGATTACAACATATTGTTTACTGACACATAAATCATAATAAATTACAATATAGGTCCATTTTTTTTATCGTAAATATTAATTTTGAAATATTGAATATGAATATTTTCCAAATTATAAGTATCCAAAATAAAAATGAAAATGCTTTATATATTTATCTTAGTTCTACAATAAAGTATAAAAAAAAAGTATAGGTTATATTTTGAAATTCAAAAGTTATTATTTGTTTAATTCTTGAAATATTGTTTAAAATTTTGGCATATATACTTCTCTTCTTTATAAAACCGGGCAATTAGGCACTTCATCATTATGAAATCTTTATTTTCCTACCTCTGCTCAGAATTTAAAATCACCCTTTTATAAAGTGTAGTCGAAGTAACTGAAAACACTCTTCAGCTCCTCAAGTTTTTAATCGATTTGAATTGGTTTTTTTAATATAATAACGGACATAAAAATAAAATTTTTTTGCCCTTTTATTCTTTTGGCCATTTTAGATCTATTGATGCGTAATACAGTTATCAATTTTCAAACATGATAAATTATTTTCAATATCATATTCCAGTATAAACTATAATTTAACTACAATCATTTCAAATTTGAAATATTAAGATTTTTCAAATTTGGAATCAACAAAATTCTTAATCCGTCCTCTAGGAATAAATTATATATTTATACACATACAGTATGTATTAATTCATTGAAATACACCTTTAAAACTTTAAAAACTATAGCTGCATCGTTTATACTATAAAGAAAAAAAGTGGTTTCCCAATCAAAAGAGCCTAGAAATTGAGATATTGTTGTGTAGACACCAGACTTTAAGTCAAAGTAGGAGTGTTTAATTTGGGTTTGGGTATTAAGTAGGATTGGGAAAACAATTGATAAAGTAGGGTAGTAAGAGTCAGGACAAACATGATGAGAATTAGCAATACTGACGGTGGCTGTATTTGAATTGGAAAATACAGGATCCAACAGACTACCATAGCAGTTTTGTTATTCATTGAGTTGGAAAAAATTATTGAAAGAAAAAGCGTCGATGATGCGAGTAGCTATGTTAGACATATTGCCGAGACCGGTGATACCTAGACTTCCATTAGACCACGTAATAACGTAATATTAGGTAGATTAAAGTCACCATCAAAAAATTATTTAAAAAATGTAATTTATTAAAAAATTAAAGTCAAAGGACTTAGGATGGATTTGTAGATGAAAGTAGTTGATTCAAAGCTGATGTGTGAGCTTCTATAGTAGTAAGAACAGTATTAAGCGGTAGATAAATGGCACCTACTAGTAAGTTGAAAAAGCCGTGTGATATTGTGCGAATATTTTACTGCATTTTTTAAAATAAAATGTATGATTAATGGCCTTTGTTTCGTCTATTGGCCTTGGATTTAAAAAAAAAAAAAATATCAAAAATAGTATACCAGATCAAGACAAGAAATATTATAATATAATTTCTATAATATTAAGTAGCCAGTAGGTAGGTAACTATAATCATGGTCCACGGAGCGTAGGTATGTAAATATTTTCACACCACTGCAAGCAAAATAAAAACTACAAAACAAAAATCAAGATTATCTAAACATAAATTAAATCAATCTCTAATGAATAAAAAAAAAAAACAAAAAAAAATCGGTGTGAAATTAAAATTAAAACTACGTTATTTAAAATCAAAAATATAAAATACTGGTATTTAAAGTAGAACCGAAACCAAAATTTTTGAAACCCGTATTTTAAATCGAAATTAAAAATGCAAAATACCAGTATACAAAGTTAAAACCGAAAACGAAATATTTTGAAACTGGTATTTCAAATCGAAATCGAAACCGAAAAAAATGTAAAACTGGTAATCGAAATCGAAATCAAAACCGAAATATTTTCTATGGTTTCAAGCCCTGGAAAATATGTATTCCTAGAAGTCATTCACACTAACAATCATTTATTATTCACGCACTCTCAAAGCTTGTATTTTGGAGTATTTTAAATTAATACAAAATCATTCCAATCTATACAAAATTTCATAGAAAATAAAAATGGCCTCATACAAGTATCATTTAGAATACATTTAGATAATAGGATAATATTTTAAAATGATATATGTGTTGGTACCAGCAGCTAATTATGATCTCTTAAATGTATCAATTAGAATACATTTGTCATCTAAAAACTTCTTTATCCCTAACACCATACTATTATACTTAGACTTTATGACCTTATACTCAATACTCTAATATAATATAAAATTATACTCAAAAAGTTGGACATAGAAAAAAAAAATGAACATATTAAGAAAGTTAATAAAAGCGTAGTGGTCATATCGTAACCTGTAATATAGTTCATGAGAGTTACTATTATTACTACCTAGTAGAAAAGTATATAATTTGGTTTATAATATAAATAAAAAAAATATTATAAAAATATAAAAATATAAAAATTATATTACAATTACATGTTATTATTCACATAATCTTAATACATATTATTATAACGAATTGATATATATATATTTCTATTATTATATATATATATAATTTATATTGTTTGTATTTAGACGAAGTAATTAAACAAACTATGGAGAGTATTGGTAAGTTATTTTTCCCAAATAACTAATTTGTAGGTAGATTTTTAAATATAAAATATATAAAATAAAAAATTATTATATTTATACAGGGGAACATGGGGAAAAGTGGGTATAGAGTAATATATATTTATTTAATGTATACAATTGATATTATTAGATTTATAGTTTTCTTGGTCATCTGATATTGTTTGATATAAGTTTTGGATCAAAATATCGATAATAATGTGAATCATCGATAAAAAACAAGAATGTGCCTGTTATTATTTCCTTGGAATTTGGTATTTTGTTTTCGATATATTATGTTTAATGTGTATCGTTTTTATTAATCTTAGTTATTTCATAAAGAGTAGGCTGTAAATTGTATTACCAATATTCTAGTTTTCAAAGAAAGTATTTTCATAGAATCAAATAAAAGTATCCAGGTAAGTTCATTGATCCAGGCAATGTGGGACGTTCCCGCTTTGCTCCATGTAAAAGAATCTATTGTCATAACCTATAAATTGCGTAAACGAAATTTGGAAGAAAAATATTTCATTTTAAGTGTATTACAGGCTTTCACACGTTAACGTCCCCACTTTGTCCCATGTTCCCCATAATGGATGGCGTCCAATTCCGTAAGAATGACACTATTCTGTTGAACTAAACAAGTAATATAATAAAATATATAATAAATATAAATAAATAAATTAAATATAATTTAAATATTTTTAATAAAATATATACATGTATATTTTTAATTCCGATGAATATTTACAGAATTATAAGTACTTATTTAATTTTAAAACCCTTGGAGTCGGATTAAGCATCATATAATATATTAGATAGGATCGTGGGGGTACACGATCATTACCACTTTTAACTTAAAAAAAAATCAATTTATATAGTAAATACATATTAAAACATTGATATTACCTCATAGCAGAATTTCCAAAAAGAAAATGGATATATCTTTTTCGTATTTATCTTCGTTTTTAAATTAAATATAAAATAATATAGTATGCTATTTGAAAAATCAAATGAAAAGAGTAAATTTACCAAATTTATGGACGAGATTATTATCTATGCTTTGTTAAAGTTTTTTTATAATTTTTTTTAATTTTAAAGAAAAATATATCTATTTAAACTATTGGGATTTAAAAATAGTTGTACATCTTTTCAATATTTACTCTAATATCAAAAATAACATTGTTGTGATAGAAATGCTGAACGAAAATATATTATAATAACAGTTGGTTAGTTAGAGACAATAAATATCGATATTACGTCCTCTTAAATCAAATACCTAGTCTTAGTATCATGATATAACTGGGCAAATAAGGAATGGAAGCATTTTTTTCAATGGGTATCAGTAAAGGCAAAAATACTTCGATTATTATACAGGATAATCTTGATTATGTGTACATAGCCATACAAAATAAAAAAAAGTATTGCATTTGAAAGATAAAATTTATTATTACATTCGTAAAAAAATGACTCTAATCTGAACTTTGGAGTAAGTATGTCTCCCATCTATATAATCAGATATTTAATTGCTTTGACATACACTGTAAAACTAACTAGTAACTTTGGTTACTAAATCTCATCTAATTCTGTTATTTCTATAATAATGTCGTTATATTAAACTATATTTAGTAAGTACATTAAACATATATTTTTTAGGTAACAGCCCTTCCATACCCCAGTGTTGGGGAAGTTACTTTTAAAAAGCAATTGGATTACTTTCAAGTTACTTAAAAAAAATTGGTAATTGAATTACTTACTGAATTACTTAAAAAGTAACGAAGTTAAAAATGAAGTTACTCTTTTTTTTTTTTTGCATAAAATGTTAAAATTAATATTTTTCACATTTGAGATCTTAATTGGATCGTCTCAGCTCGGAACGGCACAAAAACAAAACTTTAATATACATACACTTTTGAATGACCACGCACTACATCTGATGGACTCGGCAGGTTTCCTTTTTGTTTGGATCGGCTTGGACTGATATGCGCGAAATAACATAAAATGCCAAATGTCCGATACGACTTTCCTACATAGGTATATTGATATATTTGAATATTTTTATTTTGTCGTTGCTCTTGTCTGGTGATGTAAGCAGGAAATAAAGAATAAAGTTTTACTATTTGTTTTTATGTATATTAATTTTATTGTGATGAAAGTGCAACACACTTATTTATTATCGCTCGAAAATGTTTAAATCATTACATTTAAATGCGCCCTACTTTAGACAAAATCACTAATGCGGCGTTGTACTTGTGTAGGTACAGTTACAGTAAATAAACTATATTATCAGTTTATCACAGAACCGAAACTGAAAAAAACCATTGAGTAAACAATTTATTAATTAAATTTTTTATACTTAATATTTTTTTATTTAATATATTATTTTAGATTCTGAGTGGAACGTTGATTGGTTTTCAATGATGTATTTTATTTTTAAATACCTATATACAGTTTTTCTGCTTTTTTGGGTAGGAACAACCTCCAATAAAATTTTCTTTTTAATAATAATATTAAGTCCAAAAATTTTCAAAACTATTTGTATTAATAATAATAATACACTTCAATAATGTAACCACTATGGATCGAATAACTTTTTTTTTATTATTATCATTATTAACTATTATATATTTTTATAAAAATTTTAGGAGATTGATATTTTAATATTTAACTTTTATGCAATGCTGCAATCTGGATCATATTGATAAAGATACTATTTTAATTCGTGAATACGAGATAAAACCTTTTAAAATTATTTTATCTTGTTGGTCCATTAAATTATGTCCATTATGATATAAAAAATATAAATTTTATCCTTATTCAAATATGTAGGTACCTAGATATTATGTAACACATTTTATAATTATAAATGACGCCACTGCCATAGGGTACTAAATGGAAAAAAATTCTAATTTTTTAGTTGATAAAATGGGGGTGAGGGGGGTCTAGGCAAATATCACGTGATTTATTTTCTGCCAGAAACTGTAAAATTGACCATTACGCCAGCCCCCCACCCACTTTGAAATTCTCGTTTTTTTTTTCACACCAATAATTAGTACGTAATTTGTATGAATTTGTACGACCATTTTCAGAATTTGTACGGAACTCTTTAATAGAGAAAAATTCGATTTTTATGGTCGGGGCTGGAGTAACGTTACTCCAGCCCCCTCTCATAAAAAATAACATTTCTTGAATTTTTGTTATGCAATTATTTAGCACGTAATTTGTATGAATTTATACGACCATTTTCAGTATTTGTACGGAACTTTTTAATAGAGAAAAAAATTATTATAAAATTGTTATAAGAAATTGACATTATCATTTTTATTTTTATTAACTTATAGAAATATGGGGAATACGAAATAGAAAAAAAAAATGTAGCCAAAAATATTATTTAGTTCCCTAATTACTTATCTTTTTGTCGATATATATTAGTTTTTTAAAATGTATATAGTTTATTGAATAAATCAAAAAAATGTATTTTTTAACAACTCATTGAACATGTAAAAATGCACTTATCAAAATCGGTTATGTAGGAAATAAATATTTTCAGGGATCTTAGTGGAATGCATGTATGGATTCTAGAATGGGGAGTGAAGGGGCATGCCCCCTCCAAATTATAAAAAACATATACTTATAATATGTTATATAGACATAATTTTAGGCAAATAAGTACCCATAAAAACATTCAAGGATATGCGCTCCCCCCCCCCGGTAAAATATTTCTGGATCTGTTCCTGGTAGAACTATTATATACAGGTACCTACATCAATATAAAAGTATATGTTTTTATTTATTATAGGTAGATGACCTAATAAATTATGTAATTATTTGTTATTTTACCTTGACATTATAATACTATGGAACAATTTTATATAAAAATCTTCCCCTTTTATTTATTTATTATACTTTTTCTTACAAAATATTTATCTTTATTTTTATACTATACTATTTTTAATACTTATTCTTTCTCTTGTTACTTACTCGACGAGGCGTATTATGGAAATTTTCAAATTAAAATGCCCGACCCTACCCGGTTTATAGGTGCCCAATACTAATAATACTAGGTAGGTACCTAAAATTAAATAATACTGCATTTATTAGGACGTCGAATAGTCGATTCTTAAGGAATTCTGTTTAAGCTATTTTAAGGAACTTTTTTAAAAAAAAATAGAAATTGAATTATTTAAAAATAGTTGAATACGTATTAAATATAGTCCTATATAAATTCCATTTTTAAATTTCTAGCTACGAGCGTATAAATATAATATATCATAATATTTATTATAATACATATATATGTCATATTTTATATATGTGGCTAACCTAAGGTACCTACCAAATAAATTATAATATGGAGGGGTAAATGAGTTAAAATTATCTACTCGTCTTTTACTTTCATGCTTAACCACTGTTTTCCATCATTTTTATTTCATTTATATCTTGGGGGATTTTGTCCTATCGCATATTCTTATATAGACATTTTGTTTTTATATGACGAAATTATACTTACGTAAGAGAATGCTATACATCCGTTTTAGCGGTATTAAAATATGTTCACAACTATTATATGTTATAACTATAACTTCTCTCTTAGTAATCGCAGAATTAAAATTACTTTTTTTGATAATGATTTTCAATTTATCTTTCCGGTGTGTAATAGCTTATGCAATAAAAATTTACAAACATTCATTAATATTTACAATCTATTAGTAAAAATCTGAGTTTCTATTAAAAATAGAAAATTGTATTATGCACCCGGAAGGGTTAAAATTTTTAATATTTTCCTAATATGTGTGTAGATAAATCAGTATTTTCTAACTCTCTTGAAAATCCCATTTCAATCAAAGACTACACGATATAAATATGGCGTTGTATGGTTATTTCGCATATCCAATGGATATCTGATGGATAATTATTGTGCTGTACAAATTATATTACGTAATTTGCTATGAAACATATTTTTCTGCATGGTTATAATATCGATAGATGATCATTACCTGTATTAACATTTAACATTATATAGTTATGTGATATATCCAATAGATATCGATAAAGGTTCTTTTGTAGACAATCCATTGAATGACTATTTTACATATCCATTGGATATCCATCCGGACTCATTTCTAGATTTCTAGATAAGACATTGTATGGTTATTTAACATATCCAATGGATATTCATCAGATAATTTGTGCTGTGTGGGTGTATGTATACAAAATATGAAAGATGAGAATATTTACTATGTCATAGCATGGAGTTTATTTAGTTAAATTAATTTTTGTTTTTTTTTAATTTTAAAATTTTAAGATTTTCAATCACGGATTTAAGTGTACAAAAAACATATTGAAAAAAAAATCCACTCTAAGGCATAGTAAATATTCTCATCTTTCATATTTTTTATACAGCTTAAATGTGAGTGTTAACAAATATCGTGATAATACAACAATAAAAAATGATATTGACACAAGACTAATTTTAAATTACTTTTGAAATATAATTAAATATTTTTAAATTGTTGGATTTTAATTTTTCTTAAAATTTCATGAAAATTGCCTATACAAAACCCCTTAAAAATTGGGTGTGTATCGTAATAGTAATTTATCCGATAGATGAGCTACGAGGTTAGCATGTATCTTATTATTTCCTTGTTGTGGATACGTTTTTAGACCTAAATAATTGGTATTTAGTACATATTATTATATATATATATATATAGACATTTGACATAGTATGGTATAATACTCGTGTAGTATAGTTTTCAAAAAAAACTTCAAGGAAACACAGTTCAAGTATTCCTCAGAACAATTAAGGTGGTTCGAGTTGGCAAAAAAATATCGTTTTTAGACCTTTCCCTGTGACAAAATAGCGCCACTTGGCTGGTCCGGTTTTAATTCTGTAAAAAGCATAATATTGTTTGATATTTTTTCTAGGTTTTAATCGAAGCGTTTTTCGAAATATGAACTTTCGACTTCGGTATGATTAAACAAAATTTCCATATTTTAAACATTTTTCACTTGTGTATATTTAGAGCGAAAATTCCTACTTCGAAAAACGCATCAATTAAAACCTAGAAAATATGTCAAATTAACTTATGCTTTTTATAGAGTTAAAATTGTACCAGCCAAAGTCTCACAATTTTGTTACAGCGAAAGCAACATTTTGTTCTAAAAGTGATTTGGTTAATTTTGGTACACGGCCTTATTTTCATTATTTTCACACTTGCAATTTATATTTAACTTATACGGATATGGATAGATACGAGCCAAAAAAGTTTATTTATTAATTTATTATTAACTTTATTCACTCCAATGACCTCTCTAACTGAATTTCAAATTTTACCATGTACGATAAATTGCCTATATAATACTCCTTAGAAAATGACCGACTCGAACAACCTTAAACATTTTTTTTTTTAAGAAGGCTCTCTGTCCCATTAATTTTCAATCAAAATGACCTAAACGGCTCACAAAAATTTTTTTACTTGCAATGGTTCAAGTTTTACCCAAAACAAATGTAAGGTCGTTTTAAAATAATTTTAGTGTTAAAACACCTATAATATAATTGATAGAAATCAATATTTTGGATATAATATCATAGGTGCTTTTCAAAGAATGTTTTAAAAAAAAGTTAAAAGTTAATAATCAAAATTCATACAAATTACGTACTAATTATTGATGTACTAATTACTGGCGTAATGCACTTGTAAAATTGCGAGAGAACTGGGTTAAATTCAGTAATATTAACGTATTTACAATAAAATACGCATTATAAAAAATATCACGCTCGATTGGTGGGTGGGGGAGGGGATCGATAAATCTCATGACATCTCACCATGGGGGAGGGGGAGTGTCAAAAAATCACCAAAATCACCTCATGTAATTAATGGACGCCTCCTAATGGGTTAAATAGGTAGATAGGTAACTACGTAATACCAATACCCATATTAACTTTTAAACATTATTCTTACTTATTAGGTTCTTTGTAAATTCATAATTGTACTTACTGTAACATCTTTTTTTAAATATATTTTTGATTTCCCACATGATTTGCATTTAACATAAAAAATTTTTAATATCTTCTTTTTCGATACTGAAATATTTATTGTATGCAGGCCATGGAAGTTCTACAATGTCGTTATTGTCCATGGTGGTATGAAAGATATCAAATATTTAAAACTAATATTTCAACTATATATAATTCATAATATACGAAAATATAGACGATTTCAGATTTGTCACACGACTGTCAATATTATTGTAGACTGTAATCAATCGCAGTTCGCAGACTACGTGAAAACTTTTCCTACTTCCCTATATATATAAAATCATTACAATGTAACTAACAAGATAACGATAATAATGTACAAAAAAAAAATGTCAAAAGGAATGTAAAACTATAATAATTATAAAAGAAAAAAATATTAATAAAGTATGGAACGACTCTGCTCTCAGGCATACACCAGACACTTTCCAGATAAGAAAACAAAAACAAAATACAAAAAAAAAAAAAAACTACCAATATTACTAATAATACTATACATAGAATAACGCGGCCGGACAGTACTCAAGGGGTATGAATACACAATTGAATGATACATAAAATCACATATAGACGACCAATGCACAATTTACATATACAAGAAATTAACACTGCCATAAAAAAATACATTTTCCCACACGTACGAAATAAGCTGAATAAGCGGTCACAAAAATATTTATGAGCTGGGATAAGCTCCTTGACCAACTGGCTGCCGTGTCCCTTCGACGACTCGAGCGCGCGACATGATCGCCAGAATGTGGCCATATCCTCAAAGGACAAGAACTCAGTCGGTGTATCAGAGAGAGAGCAATGGTCAATCCAGTGATATACCAACTTCATTTGTTCAAGTCTATCATTTTTTTTTCTTCTCTTCTACTTTCAATCTACATCTTACATATTTCCGTCGTTCATCGCCCGTCGAAGACAGCGATTAACAGGTAGATCAATACTTAAACATTTGCTAAACTTTAGGTGTAGGTTTTTACGATTTGCTTCATTAAGTTAG
Source organism: Pemphigus obesinymphae (assembly GCA_025469235.1). Classification (NCBI taxonomy): domain Eukaryota; kingdom Metazoa; phylum Arthropoda; class Insecta; order Hemiptera; family Aphididae; genus Pemphigus; species Pemphigus obesinymphae. The sequence goes on along the minus strand of JAIPRL010002960.1, from coordinate 15,172 downwards.
TTAAGTTTAAAACGAAATAAATTATACATTAAGGCTTTTCAGGTGGGTTTTCACACTCGTTATATCTCACGATTTATATTCATTTTTATTCCAAAGCCATACGAGCTTATCTTGTAAATTCATTTTATACGTTCGCCGTTGTTGACGACTAGACTTTCGGAACAAGCGATTGTTCCGAATTTCACCTCAAAAACATTTGTTGAACGGTAGGCGGAAAAATTATATCAAGTATTCTTGAAGTTTTAAACTTGTTGTTCTAAATTCTAATTTCTAAGGCCGTCTATCCCTGTTTAATTATATATAGATTAATAACTAGCTTGAGATATATTATACGTAGTGTGGGAACGATCAATAAATAAATAAAATACATTAATAGGAATAAAAAAATACATATCATCATTTAATTCATAGATACAATAACAATATTAATTTTCAATAAAAAAATCAGATATATTTCTGTCGATTTATTCGAACAAACGATACCCCGGAAACACTTCTATCTAACACTTATATCTCCTAACTCAATAACACCGTACAATCGAATACCAATTTAAACATTTCATTTAACAGTTATATTCCTATATAACGCATTGATTTCTTTTCATATATCTACCCAGGTATATAATTTTATATATCATTTCACTTACAACTTACGTACTCATGATATTTTATACTTATCCTTTCCTTTTTGAGTTACGACAAGGTTAAATATGAATTGCAAGTGTAAAAATAATGAAAATAAGATCGTATACTAAATCACTTTTTAAACAGAAAGTTGCTTTCGCTGTGACAAATTTGTGAGACTTTGGCTCTTCCAATTTTAATTCTGTAAACACCATAAGATTCTTTGACATATTTTCTAGGTTTTAATCTAAGTGTTTTTCGAAATATAAATTTCCGCTTTAGATATATAATGATATAATATATATTATTTATTATATTATATATTATATAATAATATATATTTATACGTGAGCAACATTTAAAATATGGACATTTTGTTTAATAATACCGACATTGAAAATTCATATTTCGAAAAATCCCTCGATTAAAACCTAGAAAAGATATAAAAAAATATTATGCTTTTTACAGAATTAAAATCGGAAGCTAAAGTCAAGCAATCTTGTCAAAATGAAAGGTCTAAAAACCATATTTTTTTGACCGATTCGAACCACCTTAAATTTGAAACTCCGATTGAGTGTGACATCTTGTAAGTTTAACTCTTATAGAGTACAATGCCTCATTAGTAGAATTACTTTTGCAATTCTTACACATTGGTTTATGTATCTTATTGGAAATAATATTGTTAATTAATTAATTTTAAAAATATTACGTCTACGGGGTTCGCTTTCTAGAAGATCGCCGGTCACTCCCAAAATGTAAAATGTTGACAAAATAATAGTACCTACGTAATCCGAAAATTGATCGAACATACTATTCTCGGATTTTTATAAGAACTTGAACCAGTTACAGGTTTTACTCAACTTCAATATAAATTTGATCAAAATTTTAAGAAATATTTACCGTTAAATATAATATTGGTATAAAAAAAATATATGTATAAAATATAATATAGTATCCAGGTACCTACTTCGCATATATAAGAAGTCGCTTGGACTTTTCGTTCTCAAATTTTTATACAACCGTTTTCGTCAGGTCGATATGTTAAATCATGCAAATTAAACATCGTATATAGAGGTTTTCCCGAGTGTATCAATAGAAATTAATTTCCAATTGTGAAAAATACTACAGAAGTCCTACGATTTTGTATTTATAGGTACCTATTCTATGAATCAGCAGGACAAACATAAATACTTAATACGAACTCTTCACAGGATATTAAATAACGCATAATTTAATGAAATAAAATAGGTCAGTAGGTACAAAATGTAATTCAATTAAACGAAAAAAAAAAAAAAATGATAGTAAAATATATAACGATTTCGGATATTAGATAAAAAAAAGTATCAGAAAAACATATAGGTGGAGTGGGATTTGAACCGGCGTACCCGTATTGAAAGTTCATAGCCTTTTCAATATTAAGCTACAAAATTGATGATTAAGCGTTCGAAATTTTTCGTGTTTAAACTATTCAGATAACGAACGATACCGTTACGTATACCTATCGATTGAAAATATTATATAGTAGATGAACGGTTTATTGAATTTGTGAATGTTTCAATTGGCCAGAATGCTAGTATAGTATTGTAATTGCAATAAACAATTTTTTTAAATTGTTACAAATAGCTTTATTGATTCCAATAAGTTCAGCCACTTGTGAAAGATCATTCTTTTCAATGATACGAATAAAAATTGGCTAAGATTCTCCATAGCACAAGATCGTTTTACATTTTTATCTATTTTAAATATAGAAAGAGATAAAACTAACAAAGTAAATGGGAATGATATTCTAAAATAATTTGTAGAAAAGGGCAGAAAAAATAATGTTAATTAAACTAGACTTTGTAATAAACATTTAATAGCTAGAACTATATATTTGATTGATTATGTATATATTATATATATATATATATATATATATATATATGATATTAAAATTTAGCCCGCCCAGAAATAGAGCTCTAGTTGCGCTTATGAAATTCACAACATTCTGGAATTTCGAATTTTAGCCTAATGTGTATATCTTCCAAAGTTTAACATATATACAATATTAAAATTCCTGGTTCCCAAATATTGTCAAAATAACCAAAAAAAAAAATTTAATATTTTCACCATTTTTAAAGCCTGTACGAATTATTTTAAATGTTTACGTCAACATTTTCATAAATGACATAGCCTGAAATTTGTGTACCACACTATCACATAACTAGTAACTACCATTGTAATTGCTACCTGCTGGGATAATCTTTGGATTTTTTTTCATAACAATATACAGATGACCTACTATCTCCTTATCTCACAACATTTGAGATTTTCGCATTTTGTCTTATCCCTCTTCATTTTGATAACAGACACAATATGAAATAAAAAAAAGTATCAATTACACAAAATTAAATTAACTACGTTTTAATTAAAAGTTATTCATTATTCAAATGTGTTATCTACTCCCGTTACGACTCGGATCGCCGACACTACGATTATTAAATATCTATATGTGCCGGCCTTTGGACAACTTGGAATTATTATTTTAAGATATATTGTTACACATAATATATATTTATGATAACTGTTTCCGAATAAAATAGAATTATTTAAATATGAATTTGGTAGGGTATGTAACAATATAACACAATGACTAAAACTCAATAAAAATATTTTTAAAAATGTATAATATATTGGAAAAAATAGTATACATGCTAAGTAAAATATAAATGTAAAACGTATATCATTGTATACTCGTAGTTTAGCATTAGTTCAAATGAAATACAGATGGTGTTATTCGTGACGCTGTGCCACGAAAAAATTTGAAGAAAAGTAGATTGTATTTTTGAATTATATGTAATAAATAATAATATTTAGCCCCTGTCATCTTTCAATCATCCATATACTCGTAGTAATTTTATATAGGTATTTTAATGAATAACGTAGGCACATATATTAAAAATATAACGTTTTGATAATTTCATAATCATATAATTTGTTTATATTGATATTAACGTTAACGTGGAATTCACATAAAATAGCAAGACAATAACTTAATATTAATAGTGAAATGTAATTCTTATTCCAGATAATTTTTATGGGGTAGGTATCTACATTCTTATTTGATTGGCTTACCTTATTTTGTCTTTATACATTTTTTGTTTCAAAAAATAATTAAAATACTCAATATGAGTAAAAAATATACCAATTATAAAATATATTTTATATTTTAAAATTCAAAGTGTGGAAATAAAATGGCAAATGGATATATTATACTCGTACTTCGTACATTATTTTTCTTATTTTCCCTGCATACGTACAATATTGAATTATAGAATACATTGTTACATAAATTGTTCTTCAAGTTTGGAAACTACTGTAAAAATCGAAAACTATCTTGTTAGATAGTTTTCTATCTATTTTTTTTATTTCTGTTAATTTTATTAATTTTTGAAATGTATTTAAATAAATTAACTGGGTCATTGAAAAATATCTATTTAGTTAAACAAAACGATATACGTGTTCAATAAAATCAGAGAACAATTAATAGCAATAAGAAAAATGGCAAATGCTATTTTTCGCCACAGACAGAAATGGCAATTTATGGATCTCAATATAGGACATACATACCTAAACCTATATATTCGCACTCAAAATATGATGAACTTAAAATTAATTTAAATTAGTTATATACTGTTTCATATTCAAAATGTACACTGCCAATGAATTAAACTGTACAATTTGTGCAGGTAATTGTATATTAATTAGGTTAAATCCCACTTTAGTGACTTTACAGTTTGTAGCTATTACATTATACATACTTTTTTGCATTTAAGCGTAAGGTAAAGATAACTATATTCATTTTTTTACATATTTTCAGCACTATATCGTTTAAAATTATCGTCATCATATTAAAATAATTTATAACTATTTCCTTTCGATATCCAACATACAAACTCAAGTGTATCAGTTTAATCGATACTTGTCGAATTGAAAATAACATTCCCAATACCTATAATATAGCTACTTACCTAATGTTATATTAAATAATTTAAAAAAAAATGTTATATTAATTAATGTATTTTCATAAGTATCAAAAAATATTGGTTTAACGTACCTACATTTCAAATTAAAATTAATTAATATTGAAAAATACAGTTTATTCATTAAAATATTAATATAAAAAATGATTAAATAATATAATAGTGAAAGATACCTACACGAGAATATATTTGTTAATTGAAGTATATTATATTTATGAAAAATTTGTAACGGTTCTAAGATAAGCGTATAGTGAAATATGAAACACGGTATGAAATCTAGCGGTGGAATACAAGAATACCATAATGTGACGGCAAAAAGCAAAAACAATTGGGCATGAGGCTAAACTGCGAAAGTTGAATGACGACGCAGAGTACAACAGCATGTTTATCGTAATAACGATCAAACCAGAGTGCGCGATTACCAACCGACAGATTAAGCACGTCGACGAAACCAAACTAAAAACAAAAAACAAAATTACTATGAATAATTATTATATAGTAATTATTAATCATAAATATAGCAGGATAAGTATTAACACAAGATAGGATTATAAAATCGATACATTAATATTCCGAAGGCGGCAATCAATGATCGGGCTCAAAATACATAAATATGCACTGCGGTGATCCGATCGTTACCAGACGAAGACCAAATTATTAACACAGCACTCCGGTTCCTCCCAGAGAACAAAATACTCACATTCACCAAAATTAGTAATGGCTGTCTGAAAATAGGCTATTTTTCAACTGCTTGGAAGACTATTATTACAATTCCAAAAGCAGGAAAAGTCCAAAAACACCCTGAAAATTTCAGACCCATAGCCCTACTATCTTCTTTGTCCAAAATATTTGAACAAATAATTCTACCTGAAATTCAAGACAGCATAACGGACAAAATCCGACCTCAACAATTTGATTTCTGCCAGAACCATTCTACATCCCTTCAACTCATGAAACTCACAGATGACTTACCCTCAACCTCAACAATCAGCCGCAATGTTCATTGATATAGAAAAAGCGTTCGATTGAATATGGCAAGCTGGCCTACTACACAAAATATTTGAAATGTAGATACTTATTACCCTTATCAAACTCACCGAGTCATTTCTGTCCAATAGAACTTTTCAGGTCAAAGTCGAAGGTCGACTCTCTACGTCACACCCGATACTTGCAGTTGTACCCCAAGGCTCGTGCCTGTCACCAATGCTATACCTCATTTATACCAACGACATGCCTACACGCATCAACGCCAAAGTATAGCTTTTTGTTGATGACACCATGTTTGTTTGCTCCAACAAAAATGCTAAAAGAGCTATAATTCAGCTCCAATGCCAAATCAACCTAGCCTCAGAATGGTTCACCAAATGGCGACTCCGTGTTAACACATCAAAAACAAAAGCAGTTCTTTTTGGCTGAACCAGAACTAAAAACTTTCCCCATCTGACATACCAAAACATCCCAATCATGTGGTCAAACTCGGCCTAGTATCTTGGAGTTACCATCAGCCATAACCTAAGATTCAACACACACGTTTCAGATATAATCCGTAAGGCATCAAATACGAGCGGCATCCTGTATACTATCCTTAATAAACGCATAGAATCGATCCAGACAATAGGCGCATATCTTAGAACTACCAAAAATAGTTAATAACACCGTAACTCTCCATTCGGCAAGACTTAAGACACTAAAAGAAATCATCTGTGCGCAAGCACAAAAATACCGCGTCGGGATACAGATACCTTTGGGAGCTGAGACGTGCTAGACCGCCAGTAACCCCCCGTAAAAAGAAGCCAAAATCGAGACCATTAGACTGGGCCTCAATAAAAAATTAAAATCATGTTTCAAAGCTTTTAATATATATATATATATATATATATAAAAAAAACATTAGAACCAACATCCCCGGAAAAAATCTGAATCTACTAGCATAGGCCTGGTATAGAAAATAAGCGAAAGCCGTTCCACAAAGCAAAACAAATCCGATCGTTACCTCATTCTCCGGTGTCATAAATCATGTATTATTAATATTGTAATATATGATAGAAACTGGATATCGCCAAAAGTACACATGTCAACCGGCTCACGGCTACAACGGACACGGCGATCCCGGAATTATGGAACCCATCGACTACGGCATTCTCGGCTCCAGCGTCGAACTCGGTGACTACAACCACGACGACCCATACAGCCGCGGACCATCCAGCTATACGGACGGACATCTCATATCCTCCCCAACGGTCACTTGAACGTTGCGCCACCCTCCATTCTCCCCTCTTGGTCACTTGAATGTTAAACCGCCCACCCCCGAACCATCCCGGGTGTTAGGCTGGGCTTCTGGCCTTAGAGCTTTGATGTAGGGAGTGTTCCTCTCGGACGTGTTGCTTGTAAGTCATACCCTCCTCACAAATTGTAAATATATCATAATTATCTACTGATATTATTATTTATAAATGTCATTGTAATGTACATTGAAATGTAAGACTAGTCAATGTGAAATATAAACAATATTCTTTAACCAAAACTCGTTGTTCCTTCTTTACTGTGCAGGGATCAGCAAGAAACCTTGTATCAATGTCACTGACCGACTCAATAGGATTTGCATTTACAAGGTGTTAAACTAAAACTAGTATTTACATAGTTTAATACAACACTGAATATTATTGTAATGAATAATGTTTAATCATTTTGAATTTTAATCAGTATTTAAAAATAAGAATTTTAGTATTTTCTGAACATTTGCTGTTATATGTTGCGTAATAGTTTTTTCGTCAATAAATTTCAAAATTCATTGTTTTATTTACGTATTTTTGACATGTTATCTAATGTAAAATATGTATAATATATTATATATCTTAACTAACTAAATCATACTTACAACTTGCTTCGAATATATTTGGCATGTCTTTTTTTAGAGAGTCTATGAATATTAGATGTAACAGTTAGGTGAAAGTCTATTATGGGGTATAATTACAATCATTGAATACATTTTTCTTACTATAATATGATGTAAATATTTTATTAGGTACCTATTTTATAATTATATAATAATTATAGATATTAATTATTATATAATAAAAATAAATATATAAATAAAAAAAAACCGGTCAGTAGGGGGTGGAAGCACTTCGCTCGTCGGGTGTCAGTATGGGTGGATGCACTTCGCTACTGGGCAGGATACTCTAGGTGGATGTATTGCATTTGAAAGCAATCATAAATCATTGCATTCAATAAAACGATTCTGAGCGTAGCTTCGGTGTAGTATACATAACTCTTAATATTAATTCTATACCTACTCAGTACCCACCTATTTAACATTACATTGAAGATCAAATGTAGAAATAAATATGATTTTGTGTGACCTTATGCATGTTTTAAAATATAATATGATATATTTATAATAGCTAAGTTTCATGTAGGTACATAATTATTACTACATAATATTATACAGTTTATTTTATTGAATGTTCAGTTTAGGACATTTAATATTGAAAACGAACAAAATATTATGTAAACCATTTTATTTATAATTGGTGTACCTATATTACAACTAATAATCTATACAATAGAACATAATTAAACAGTCACATGACCTACAATTGAATAAAATAATTAAGATAATAAACATTCAATACCAATTAAAAATGTTTGGGAACATTAGAAATTAACGATTATCATACTTTTTTGGGAGAATACACTTTTTGGTTTTTTTTTGGATTTTTAATTATCACATTAAAATAGTTTGAAGGTGAATGAGAAAAAGAAGACATAATATTAATTTATAATTCAATTCTATAATAAAAGTCAATTAATCGTTCACATTAGTATAAATTAATAGAGATAAACTAAATATACAGGTATATATATTTTTTTTATTTTAAGACAATTGTAAATGAGTGTACACTTAAATCATGGTCATGTGGGAGCAATTTTTTAATAGCATTAAAAAATATATGAATTGACTATTACGATTATTTTTTTAACCCACAAATACTGTAGCATTCAACATTTGAAGTACCATCTAAAAAAAAGTAAAATAATATGTTATATTATATGAGTATAAACTACCGAGACCTATAAATTATTTATACATACAATTTCATTATATTGTCCAATTTAATTGTGGAAAGGGGTTGTTATATAATCCTCTAATAAACTAGTCATAATTTTGGTGCTATTTAAATATGTTTAAGAAAAAGCTATTGTGTACATAATGGTAAGTTTACATCTGTAACAATATTTATTAAAATAAAAATGTCATTAGTAATGTAATATGATTTAGTAGATGGGTACCTAAAACTATTAAATTAATTCATCACATTATTGATGCCTTTAATATGTCCTAACGTAACAGTCCAGTTGCTTGTTTACCAAGCAATTTTATTTATTAATGATTGATACAGAGTCATGTTTACCAATTTCCTAATACTGGTAATAAAATAGTGAAATTCAAAAATTTTTGTACAACAATCATATTTGGTGGTAGGTTATAGAGAAGGTATGTTTTCTGCAATGTAATTTAAAACAATTATAATTACCACTAGACACTCAATTTACATATTTGCGTATGTTGAATTGCCAGGAATTGGGTCTTCTTCATTATGAAATATAACAGTGTATCATGATGTAATGATTTCTTGAATAGATTTAAATAGTCATTTAGTTTGAGATTGGTTGTTTAATTTACAATATAGTAAGTAGAACTATGTATTTGATGGTCAAGGTCATATGAACAACTGAAATGTAGAAAAATATTTTTATAAACAAATGTAAGATATATTATACTTCTGTCTCTTGAAAATTTTATCATAATTCATTTATTTACACCCAAACAGGCAAATTTTGTAAAATACAATTATTATGTTGTTAAAATATGTTACAATTATTGAGAATATTGAATGGCGTGATACTTGTCTTATGATTACAAAAAAATATTGAATATAACATCACTAATGGATTTTCACTATAAGTATATATAATTGGCCTATATATAACTTCCTTTACAAAGTTAATTTCAGAATATAATTTGAATATAATAAAATTACCTACAGAATAAATGGTATTATTAATGTATGCATATAAATAAGTAAGTTATTTGCTTTTATTATACTTACAACACCCTAAACTGAATGCTTTCTTAGATGTTTAAGTTTTAACTACAACCTATAGTCTATATAATACTTCAATGAATAATACCAATGTTCAGTGATATATTTGACATTTTATTGTTTAGCAAAGAAATGTGTTTTATGTACTTGATATTTTCAATCATCCTCCAGATTTGTAAATAGTTAATACTAAGGAAATTTGCTCAAGGAATTTTGGAAAACCATCATCTGTAACAATAATTAGAGAAAATGGCATAATTAATAAGTGGCATTATTTAAATCGGTAATTTATTTACTAAAATAATACTTACAACACATTTATCTGGATGTCCAATTGTACTATCATATTGTAATATAATTTGAATATAGGTGTATTATATTGTGTATATAATATTGTATTTTTCCATAAAATAGATTATTATTAGTTAAAAGGTAGTTAATTTTTCTATTCTTTTTGTAGAATTATAACATAGACATCTTTAGCATTTATTGGCCACCTTGTAGTAGATATCTTGGTGTCATTGGCACACACCCATTTGGAATTTGTCTGTTTCAAGTATGCTATGTAGTGACCAGAGTTTAGCTCTTCACCTTTATGAAATATAGCTGCATAAGGCTTATACAATGATGTAGAAAGTTTTATAGTTGCCGCTGGTACAGCACTTAGTTTGAGGTCATTTATTTTGGTGATATTGTTTTGTCTGTTGACGGTGAATAATTTTAACTGAATGATTATATATTCATTGGCTGATGTTATAGCACATTTTCTTTCATAACCTCCAGTGTCATTACAATTTGTACATCTATAATCAGGTATGCTTGACCATACATTTTGATCATTGTGTAATAATTGTTGTAATGTCTGATGTCTTTTTTGGGGAATAGCCATATGTTTAATCAAATTCATTGGGACAATATCGTTTGTTGTGTGGTTACATAAGTTACAATGGTTGGTATATAATTCTTGGAAACCAAATAATGTATCAAATATATTTCTATGGGAGTTCATAAGTGATTCTAAAAATTGTACACAATCTTGTTGTTGTATGTCGTTGTATACATACAACTCATTGGTCAAATATTCTCTGATAGATCTAGTTTCAGGTATAATATTATTGTTGTCATATTGTTGGAGACAGTGTCGTAATGTGGGCCCCAATTGATTATTGCGGATTTTGGTTACAAGTAATTCACAATGAAAAATAATTTGTATAACTGCATTTGCATAACAAGATACGTTGTCATTATTTGAAAAGCCACGAATAACTCGTGCCTGTAAGTTTCCATCAATATTATTTATAATGTTGTGCATGTCATGAGATGGTATTTTTGTGATTGTTATATTATTAGATGTACCCGTTGGTTCATATGTCACAGTATTATACACATTTTCTGGAATCACGAGTGTATCAGCATTTAACTGTATAAATTGTATACTGTCAAATACATTGTTAACATCATGTGTTGGGTTAGTTTGTTCTTGAATTAATGTATCTTGATTATTTATTTGTTCAACTATATTATTCCCAGTAATTGTGTTGATATTGTCATCATTTTCTACCTCTATATTATTTAAATTTTCCATACAAGTATCTATGTCCGTCAAGAGAATTGGTCTATGATCACTTATAAGTGATTCGTATACCAAGGCTGATAGATTGAGATTTGTTATGATGTTATCAATGGTTGTTCCATAGTCTGTAGTAATATCGGTCACTAATATCTTGTAATTGTACTTTTGTAATATTTGACTAAGCAATATCGGTGGTTTATCGAATCTGATATTGAAATCACCAACAAAAACATTATGTGTGTTGGTTATGGCTCTATGTTGGATAAACTGACATAGAGTTTGTATAGAGAACTTTTGTGAAACGTATATTCCAATGTATGTAATATTTTCTATACAAACTTCTAACGCTTCCAGGTGAGCATTTTTTTCTAGAATTAATGTAGGTTTGCAGGTTATTTCTCTAAGATTAATGGATTTGTCAACAAAACAAATAGACCCACTTTTGCCATTTGTATGAATGCTGTCTACCCTACAACATTCAATATGGTCCTTAATGTTGTAAATATCTGTTGATTTTGAACCAGTTTCTTGGAAAAACATAAGTTTACCTTGTAGAAGTATACGGTCTGCATTAATGTGACCTTCGTATTTCCTCATTGACCGTATATTATGAGATATGCAGTATAGGGATTTGTTTAACATTTTAGAAAACCATGGAACCAATGCACAGCCTGATGATCTGAGTCTAAACATCTCTTGTTGTACTTTGACTGAAGGTTTTGGTGGTTTGTTTGGAAAGTGGTCAATTCGCAAACCTTGGGCTGAAGTCGCACGACTACAACCAACGTATAACATGTTACATTTTAAATATTTTTGTGGTATATGGAATGATACAAATTCATATGTGGCGCCCTGGCTTTTATGTACCGTTAGTGCTAAAGCTTCGACTATGGGCAACTGCATTCTTGTTATTTTACGTTGACCTGCATTTCCCAGTTGGAATTCCAATTTTATAATGTCCACCGGTGTCCAGTTGCACCAGTCATCGACTTGTTCACCTTCTGGTGTAAATTTTCCTTTACATTGTTGTCTTGTCAGTGATCCAACTTCACTTTCATCAAATTTTATCCAAACTCGCTTAGCTACTTCTTTACCGCCTACTGTTTGGTCTTTGTTAATTTGCATTAACTCACCAATAGCACCATTGACTATGCCATCTTCTGTTGAGATATTTGCTATGACCATATATTTAGCAGTTTCTTTCAAGACTATACGTAATGGTAAGCCCATAGTCTTTTGCCAGAAGATCAATTACCAGAATGTAAACCTAAGCTAGAAGCTATTCACCTTGTCACCATACCGAAACTAGAACATAGAATTGGTTAGAATGATTTTCAACACTCACTCGTTTACAAAGAACCCTCATTCATATGCGTCGCTTTATATACCGTGCTCGCTGCTTACCTACTTACTCAGGTTTCATTCGCCACATAAAGTTAGAGGAAACAAAAAGATACTCGTGAAAGTAACTCAGAGTCAGGAGTTTCACACACTTTTTAAAAGTCTTGCAACTGGTTCATACACTGTAATTTCTCCAGCGCTAGCACGTCTTGCACCTTTTGTAGACCCTGATGGGATTATACGAGTCGGAGGTCGATTGCGTAATTCAAATACCACGGAAGATTTCAAATGTCCGATATTATTACCAAAGATAAGTGTTCTTACTACGTTACTCGTACCACAACTTGTTGCTTCACTTCTTTCCACTCGTTTTTGGATTCTGTCAAGTCGGTCAGTTATTCGTCACTTAATTTTTAAATGTGTTGTTTGTACCAGATATCGAACTGCTAATCTTACGCCAATAATGGGCGACCTTCCGAGTGCATCATGGCCATTCATTAATGTGAGTATCGACTATGCAGGCCCATTACCATTTAAGGACGGCAAACGCCGTAATGCTCGTTCCTCAAAATGTTATCTGGCAATTTTTGTTTGCATGGTGATTAAGGCGATCCATATCGAAGTGGTTACTGACCTTTCTACTGCCGCATTTATAGCGGCGTTGCATAGATTCGTCTCGCGACGTGGTATCCCGTCACACATCTTCTCTGATTGTGGCACCAATTTTAAAAGCGCTGATTATGAACTTCGGTCGATTCTGCGCGATCCATTATCCCATAAGTTGTTTTTAAAAACTATACCGTGTCAATGGCATTTTAACCCACCTGCATCTCCTCATTTTGGGGGATTGTGGGAGGCAGCGGTCAAGTCCACGAAATATCATTTAAAGCGTGTAATTGGTCCTGAAATATGGACATACGAAGAGCTGTGTACTATCACGAATCGCATTGAAGCAGTCCTTAATTCCACGCCAATCCCCCCACAATCTACGGATCCAAATGATTTGCGTGCTTTGATACCAGGAGATTTCCTCATTGGTTGCCCATTAGTTGTAATCCCTGAACCGAATCTTACTACCACACCAACTAATCGTTTAACTCGGTGGCAAATAATAAAACAGTTCCATCAATCGTTCTGGAAACGGTGGTCTGCGGAATATTTGACTACTCTTCAAGGCAGATCAAAATGGTATAGACACCAAACCAACCTTCAAGTCGGAGATCTTGTGCTGGTGCATGCCTCAAATGTACCACCGACACTATGGAAACTGGGCCAAATAGACTCCGTTCATCCAGGTGAAGATGGAGTAGTCCGAGTAGTAACTTTTTGCACTAAAGATGGTGTTCATAAACGACCTGTTATCAAACTTGCGGTTTTGCCTAAGCTACTGATCCTAACAACTCTTATAACATGTTACTCCTTCCTCTATTATCATATTCTTAGCTTAGTATGTTATTTAGCCACCTATGTGTTATTTTTTTTAACTCTATCTCAATTATAAAATATACATTTAGGTAAATTTAGGTTCAACTTCTCTTATGTTTTTTATGACTCCTCTTTTGGATGGACTACCAACTTATCTAATATTGGAAAATGCCGTCGTCTTCCAACGTGGGAAGTATGTTCAGTACACTCGTATTTGAATTTCAACTGATAAGGCGCGCGCGAGCGCATTCATACGTTATCGCGTCTTTGACAATCAACACACGAGGCGGTCGGTGGTGCGATAACGTCCTAGGTGGTTGCAGTGTGCGCGTGTGTGTAAACAAACGAAAAACATGTCGTTCCGTTTTCCGTTGGACTCTTCGTCAACTTGCTCTCTCTCATGTAATTGTCGTGCGTGAAAATGTTTAAATATTTTTCGTTATAAAAACCGTGTCGCGGGTGCGTAATATTACTACCACGAGCTATTTGCCCGACAATCGTTCGTCGTCGGTACGTCGTGGGTGCGTACTCCACCGCCGCGACATTTATTGCCGACACCCAAGTTGTCATCGCAGTCTTCCAGGCCGCATTCTACCGTTCTACGGCATTCTACCGTACTGGTCAACAACGTCATATCACCAAGGTCGACAAACACGTTGGATTGTAATGTCGAATAGTCCATTCGGCTCAGGTCTTTAAAAACATGTATATACCGATTTGTTAATTGTAGATTATAATTCTAGTTATAAGCTCCCCCCCTGTTCCTTATAACTTGTTTAGTAATAAGAGTTTAAAGAAATACAGTCCATTCATTTATAAATTTATATCGCCGTGTATCACTGTTATATACGAATTATTTCCTTTCCTAACTATCTGAGTCAAAAGTCAACCATCCGGCTTCGTGTTGTCAGTGACAACTTTAGGTTGCTTGACCCCAACCTGGCAAAGTTTAGTCGGGCGTATTGACGCCACTATATGTTTGAAATTCATGGGAACGTAATAAAATATAAAATATTATGTTATCATAGAACATATTACAAATAATAATCTATAAGTTAATTCAATATTTGTGTAATTTA
>JAIPRL010002959.1:18950-52347 GCA_025469235.1 Pemphigus obesinymphae | reverse complement strand
TATGTTTTGAAGAGAAGTATTATATAATTTTTTTTCATTTTTACCACCTGCCCACCCCCCCCCCAAAAAAAAAAGAAAAAATCTTTCTTCAGGACGGCCTTGTGGAAAATCACTAGCTCCTTGGCTCTGCCCAGAATCTAAAATATATAAATAAATTAGGTATATTACAACATTATTATTAATATTTTTTTGTAAAGTAATTATTTTGTAGTGTATATGACTATTTTATTCAAATTGTCGATTAATATAATAACTATAATACGTAATTATTATTTTTGATATGTTAGACTTAAATGTTGATAATATTTTAAATCAATGAATAATGAAAAATAAACATATTGTTTTAGAAAAATATATGATATATATATATTATAAGAAATAAAATAATAACAATTAATTTTTAAATAATATAAAATATATAAAATGTTTAGAATATTAATTATATATATATTATTTATTTTTATTTACCTATTAAAATTCAGGGTTGCATCCAAATTTATGATATTTTAATACATATATATATATGTATAACGTATAAATTATTATAATACAACATTATTAGACACTATTTAACAAAAATACATTAACATATAATTTTAAATGATGAGAATACAATAAAAAAGTACAATAAAATTAATACAAGAACACAAGTGTGTGTACAAACACAAATTAATAAGAGAAATTGGTGTTCTTATTGTTGGCAAGACCCATACACCTGTTTAATGGATAATTTGAAAAACAAGTGTTTGCCTTGCGGCCTTGTTACGCTAAATAATATTTTTTACTTAATATGGGAAATAGGTAACCTTCATTTAATTATAAAACAATTTTTTTTGTTACTAATAATTCCGTGTATTGCTGGTACAGATATTGAATATAGAGTATAATTGTAAGAGAAAAAATCACAGTAACACAGAAATATAAATAAATAAAACAATAATAATGGTACTAGCCCTTTTGGCTCAACAATATAAAATATATAAAAATAAGTAGGTAGGTACTCACAATAATTTCCACGCGCAGACTGGCCAGCCGCTATACCTATACCTATATAAATAAAATCCACACAAATACAAATCTATTATATACAATATGATTAATACCGCAGGTACTCGATTGCGAGACAGAATATAATATTAAAATATATAAAAAAATATTACATACAATTCAACGGACGAAAACGACACTGTCGTAGTTGAACAACTCTCCGTTGGTATACGCGAATGTCGAACAATATAAACGTTTCCATAATGGTGAATATCGAACATAAAATTCGTAATACAAGATGATCGATTATTTAAATCGAGCTACAATAGCGAACGTAAAAAAAAACTAAAAACAACGAGATGTTTTTATATATACTCGCACGTCGCAATGCATGCGGTAGGTACGGCGATTTATATCGGACTGCTTTTTTTGAGAGTGTGTGTGTGCATATTATAACAACATAAATATAAATATACAAAACAAAACACAGATAATAATTGTTGTCTTAATTGAATTTTAAATATATACAGAAAATAGCGGTTATCTAATACTATGATTATTATTTACAAGAACGAAATATTTTATACTTTGCGTAACAACAAGTATTGGGACAAGTCAAATAAAAAAAGTAGCTAAATTACGAATTAAACGTGAGGATAGTTGGAAATGAATATGTTGTAGAAGAGAAGGGAAGTAGAATTTTACCATCGAGTAGTTTACAGAGGAAAGATAAATCACTAAAATAATGACGATCGGATAGAGTTTGGTTCAGTGCATAAAGTACCGGATCTTAATCATGAAAAGGGTATGAGTTGACGGCAATAAATAGCAGTATATGAGTTCCAAACTACTGATCCATATTCAAGAATTGGCCTAATCAAAGTACAATATAATGTCTTTATTGACATGACAAATTGACAAGCATAAAGTCGTCAGCTGGTGATTTTTTTTACCTTAGATACTCTATCGCCTTCCCCTTATGGTTTGATTCTGGATGTTTACTTGTACTTCTGTACATTTCCTGACTTGTGAAAGATATGCTCTATTAATTCTATCTTAAAATATAGTAAAATTATTGAAATGTTTGAGGCTCTCGTATTGGATTTCATCTTGCTTTATGGTATTTATATTCTGATTAACGAATAACATAAGTTCCGTCATAGATGGTTAATTACTTCATGTAATATGATATTTTGTAATTATATTTTTGATTTCTTCCGTGCTGGTTCACATGTAGCCATCATTTACACCGATTTTTCGAAAGCGTTCAATTCCATTAATCACGACTTTCTTATTTCCCTACTTAGCATATCCGAATTTGGCGATCCCCATTGTCTTGTTTACGTTCTTATTTATCCAAAAGATCACAATGAGTTAAACTCTTTAGTACTAAGTCCACCATGTCCTCTAATTTTTACAATTTTTGTAAATAATGCCAATTATGCCGTTTTTTTCCATAGAAAAATTATCATTAAGTTTTATTGTATGGTCAGCAGTATTGAAGATTGTAACTACCTCAAAAGAGATATTGACTGTCTTGTCACTTGGGGTGATTGTCTTGGTTTGAGTTTTAATGTTTCTGAATATAAATCAATGACGTTTTCAAGGGGATGAATATCTATAAGTATATATCTATAAGTTTTTCTTATTCCATAATTGGTATTGTTCTTACCTATCAAATTTAATATCAAATTTCGCTCCGAATCATTTTTTAATGCAGTGATTTATCATTAATTTATCATCTAAACTTTAGATTTAGAACTATTCTACAATATCAATTATTTAGATTTTTATTTTGTATTAATATATATTTTAAGCTTATTAATATTACAGGTATTTAAATGTTGACATAGAAATATTATTAAAATATACGTTTAGATTTTTGTTAAAATACGTTTAGAAATCCAGAATTTTGCATGCTCACAAAGTGGACTTTCCAAACTTGTATAATTATAACTACATATTTTTGAAATGTGTTTTATAAAAGCACAATATTACCGTATTTCTGTATTAAAATACATTTCGTATATCCGTTAGCAATATATATTTAACACAATACATACTATTTAAGCCACTAAAATATTCAATTCGAATTGTTGAATAAAATTTAATAGTATCAAATAAAGACGAAGTGAATATAGATAAATGTAATAGGTAATATAATCAGTTTAAATTTTTTAGCACGTAGCATTCACTTACATTAAAATGCTCATCAACAAAATCCACTCCATTAGCTTTGTCTAACTTATTATATTATTATACAATTTAACGGTCCAGACGACAAGCGATTTTAATATTATAGTTTTTTTTTTTTTTATTCGAATGATACGTAAATAAAATATAATTTACCCACATATAACTTGACTTGTAAATAATACGCAATAACTATTATAGTGAGAAAAAATCGTTATTATAATTATTATTAGATTTCGGGTTATTGTCGTTTATTTCAAATACACATTTCTCAAATACTGAAGAGTTCTCTGTGATCTAAAATATATCACTATCATAATTTAAACAATATTTTGTTATAAGAAGTCGATTAATAATTAATATGTTTTCGCACAATGTATAGAATAATTATCAGCTTTATTACAATGGTTGTACAATATGTTGTACGGGGTACGATAATATATTTCAGACTATGATTTGATTTATTTTGCTCACACACTAACGATTTAGTTGTAAGTAAATAATAGTTTTAGAGAAGTTAGTATTGTGAAATCTGATTTAAATGTAATACATTATTATTATCATTAATACTATTGTCTATTTTTATTAAAAATATGATAATGCATTATTAGATAAATGTACATTAGAATTAATTGTAGAAAATATTTAGATCTCTGAAGTTTTAGCCTGAAAAGAAGATTAATGGGTTGGTTTTATGAAACGAATAATGTTGTAAATATGTGTACATATAAATGAACATAATTCATAAATAAAACTTATTTATATTTTGTTAAATCGAAAAAAAAATCATCATTTGAATAGACAATATATATTAAGAACAATATAATATAATAAATAATAAATATTAACCTAATACAAAAATAAATTATGATAAATAAGTGTGGTATAATCAGTGTTGGGTAGTGACTTAACTTAAGTTACAAGTTACTGTAACCATAGGTGGATATTTGGTCGTGATCAGGCGATTATTTAGGGGCTTAACATTTTTGTATTATCCATTAGCGTAAACAGAAATTTTTAGACTCTTCGACTTACTAACTAGTGGCTACTCCTACTTTATTCTAGCTGAGGCACCAAATATATTTAGGTAATTGGAACATAAAAAAATAAAATATTATTTAATTTTAGTTGTATAAAACTATTGTCTTGTGCAAATATATTAATAATGGTATCGGTATCAATACAATTAGATAATTTTTTATCTCATACAACATAGAAGTTTGAAGCCAAGTTTTTATTCGATGCATGCCCTAAAAATTCCTTTCACGAGTAGAGGAACTTATAGCTATTGTAGCAACTTGAAATAATTTATATAAATTTGGGAAAAACTTTTTTGATAAAACCTTTTTCATATCATTTAAAGTTATATACTTTTGATTAGTAGACCGCAATATACAATTCTTTGCCATTTCTATTTCTAATTTCAATACCTTTTTAGATACATTCATCAAATTCTGAAAAAAATATACAAAATACAAGTTTAATTTTAATAAAACTAAAAAACTAGAGAGTAAGTAAAAATTAATTTTCAGAAACTGATATGATACTTACTTTATAATGATATACAAAGAGATGTCTTTCCTCAAATTTTAGTTGAAAAAAATTGATCTACTGCTGTAGCCATTTGGAGGCTTTCAGTAGAAAACCTTTTTCCAGATTTATCTAGATAGTATCACAATTACTTTTTTCAAAACATCCGTACATATATTTATAAGTTCATCTTGAATTATATAACTTGAATTATTGGTTTTAAAATTAAATTTTTTCCAAATTCCACATTATTTTTCGCTAACAATTTATATAATTCTTTAAAGTTTCCTACAAAATATATTACATTTTTTACAAATATTTATCATAATTAGATATTATACATTTAAGGTAATTTCAGATTATTAACGTTAATTATTACTTTTTAGTTATTAGTTTCATACCTTGATTTAAAGAATCTTTTGTCTCGTTTGTCCTCGAAAACCAATTCCTTGACAACTTACAAATAAAACAATATTAACTAATATTTTCATATATATTGTATTACTTCTAACCATCAATGAATGCTGAGAAGATATTTGAGAATAAACAATTTCAGTTTCTTTTGTTTTCTTACCATACGTGTTAAATGTAAATTATTTTTAGCATGTGTATCCAATTTATTAAGTTTTCTTTTATTTCCAACTTTAGTTCCACTACAAACACTCAACTATAAATTATAACATATATTAATAATTACATTAGAAAAATGAATAAATTAAGCATAAATACAAAGCACTTGCTTTTTTTCAATTTCTAAAACCAACTAGAAAGTTATCTTCAAAATTGACACTATTTCCAATGTTAAGATTTCTACAAGCAAAGCCAAAAATAGAATCTTTCGACATACTATATTCAAGCAATGCATATGTTTTGTAATGCTTATCATTGAAAGCGCGATTTTATGTACCAAATTTGCCAATTTTATAAAAATTCAATATTTTGAAAGAGAATATATTTTTTCATAATAATGAAGTTATATGAGTAAGGGGATTGGTTGGCATTTAAGAAAACTAAAAACTAAAAAAATCATACAGATAAAAAATAGTAAGTATAAAAGTTCATTATTTCACAAAAATACAAGGGTTTTAAATTGAACAAGAAAAAAATTCAAATTTACGTATTATACATGGTTAAAAGTGGTGGGTGGAGGGTGCTTAACGTGCTTAAAAAATCACGCTGTGTACCTACCTATATATTTGTATGTAGCTTAAATTTACGTTATTTAATAAAGAGCTATTTAAAAATAAAACAATAAAACAATTATGAAGAAGGTACTTTTAAATAGGTTACATAAATTGTATTTTCTTTAGTATATATTTTTTTAACAATATTATTTTAAATAAGTTAGTGTAAAGTAACACGACTGGTGCATAGGGTCCAAATAATTCAGTCATGTGGGACTGGCTTAAGAATCTATCCTATTCCTTAAAATTTTTATTAAATACATTTGATAAAACTAAAATAAAATATTTGAATATTTGATAAAAAAAAAGTAAAAACTATACGATTTAATTCACAAAGGAAATCTGAATTATATTGAATATATAAATACATATTACAATATCATAATATATTATACGTATAATATATATAGGTTATATTGGTTATAATTTGAGAGTTCCGTAGTATTTTACGAAGAAATTGTCAAGGCGGATGCTTTTTAACCACCGTTCGAAATAAGGGGATTGAGTCCCCCTGCACCCCCATATTTTAACCCCTGGGTATAATTAGTTTGAATATAATAGTATAATAGTATAATATATAATAATAACTATATATAATATAACTATATATAATAGTATGTCTATTTCATGTAATATAACATGTATTAAATGTATATATTTTATGTATTACATGAATATAATAGTATGTTTGTGGAGGAGGCTAAGAATACCTTCTCGGTTTCCTCATGCCTGTCGTAGTAGTCGACTAATTGAGGTGGCGTCAGGTCGACAGCCGGCATAAAACTTATCAAAAAAGTATGAGGAGTACTAAAAAGAATATAGGCGACTTTTCCCATCTCAGATGTTTGCAAGGAAAACAAAATTGTGTACTTGGGTGTGGAGATAGCCTAAAGGACCAAGTGACCAGTACCAGCCTGACAGCGGCTGCGGTAGCCGTTTTATCAGTTATATGTGCGGTTCTACCGAACGACCGTGATTTCGATGGTGTAGGGAAAGCATCAAGGTGTTTTGGGTTAGATTCGCGCTTGAATACGCCGGATAGGTTCAAAGTGAAAGTAGGTACGTGGAATGTAGGAACATTGACACGTAGGAGTAGGGAGTTAGCAGAAGTTTTGAAGAGGAGGAATGTGAATATTTGTTGTGTGCAAGAAACAAAGTGGAAAGGGGAGAAAGCAAAAGAAATTGGTGAGGGGTATAAACTCATATGTTCAGGAAGGACTAGTAAAAGGAATGGTGTAGGAGTGATATTATATGAAGAAATGAAAGGAAAAGTGGTAGAGGTGATTAGAAAAAGTGATAGGGTTATTTTAGTGAGAGTAATATTAGAGGACTAAGTATTAAATATAGTAAGTGCGTATGCTCCACAAGTGATGGGATGTGAGGAAAGTCAGAAAGAGGAGTTCTGGCAAGAGATGGATGAAGTATTGCAAGGAGTACAAGGAAATGAGAATATTGTAATTGGTGGGGATATGAATGGACATGTAGGCTGTGATAGAATAGATTATGATAGAGTGCATAGAGGGTATGGGTATGGAGAAAAAAATGAGGCTGGAGAAAAAATACTTGACTTCGCATCAGCGTATGAATTAGCAATTGTGAACACTTATTTTAGGAAGAGAAAAGAGCATTATATAACTTATAAGAGTGGAGGGCACAAATCACAAATTGATTATTTTATGTAGAAGAGAGGGTGTTTGAAACAGTGTAAGGACTGTAAGGTGATCCCGGAGGAAAGTGTGACAGCACAACATAAGTTAATGGTTATGGATATTATTTGTAGGAAAAAGAGGGTGTACAAAAAGAAAAATATAGTTAAGGAACCGAAGATTAGGTGGTGGAAACTAACGGGTGAAAATGAAAAAGTACTTATAAGAAAGCTAATTGGGACAGGGATGTGGAACATGGAAGGGAATATAAACGAAATGTGGGAAAGCAGAGGGTGTTAACAAAGTGGCTAAGGAAGTCATGGGCGTGAGTAGAGGTAATATGCCACAGGATAAGCAAACATAGTGGTGGGGAGAAGAAGTACAGGAGATAATATCAAAGAAAAAAATACAGTTTAAGAAATGGCAGAAAAACAGAGAGAGGAAGGATTGGGTAGAGAATAAAAGTTTATCTAAAGTAGCAAAAAGTGCAGTGAGTAAAGCTAAATTAGAGAAATATGATGAATTGTATGAGAGGTTAGAAACTAAAGAAGGGGAAAAAGAAGTATACAGGCTGACTAAGGAAAGAGAAAAACAATCCAGGGACTTTCGAAATGTTTGGTGTATAAAAGATGAGGATAGGAGGGTGTTAACAGAGGAATAGGAAGTGATAAAGAGATGGAAAGACTATTTTGAGGGAATTAAATGAGAAATTTCCGAGAGAGGCAATTGATCGGGTAGAGTGGAATTTGGGTAAGGTGGATTTAATAAGGGAAAAGGAAGTGTGGAGTACTGTGAGAAAAATGAAAAATAAGAAAGCAGTGGGACCGGATAGAGTAACAGTAGAAGTATGGAAAGTATTGGAAGTTTAGGTATACTATGGCTGATAAAGTTTTTTAATAAGGTACTAGTAGAAGGAAAAATTCCAGAAGCGTGGAGGAAGAGTTGTGTAGTACCAATATTTAAGGGTAAAGGAGATGTACAGGAATGTGGAAATTATAGAGGGATAAAACTTATGAGCCACAGTATGAATATTTGGGAAAAGATAATAGATAATAGGGTAAGAGGTGAGACAACTGTTACTAGAAATCAGTTTGGGTTTATGCCTGGGAGGTCAACAATGGAGCCAATATTTTTTGTGAGATAGGTTGTAGAGAAGTACAGAGAAAGGAAAAAGAAATTGTGTGTGGTATTTATTGATCTCGAGAAGACTTATGATAGGGTTCCTAGGGAGATCTTAAAGTGGGCATTAATGAAGAAAGGATTACCAAAGGTGTATGTGAACATAATTGAAGATATGTATGAAAGGGCGAGTACAAGAGTGAGAAGTCTGTGTGGAGAAACTGAGGATTTTAGGGTCAGAGTGGGAGTACATCAGGGTTCAGCTTTGAGTTCTTACTTATTTTCCCTGGTAATGGATGAGGTAACTAAAAATATACATGGGGAGGTACCATGGTGCATGTTGTTTGCAGATGATATAGTACTGATAGGAGAAAGTCCTGAGGAAGTGAATGGTAGACATGAAGAGTGGAGGGAAGCTCTGGAAAGTAAAGGACTAAGGATTAGTTGGAGTAAAACAGAATATATAGAATATGATTTTGGTGAAAGAGGATACAGAGGGAATAGGGAAAGGCTAGAAATAAAGTTAAGTGTTGATGTGGTGGGAGAAGTGGAGAGGTTCAATTATTTAGGGTCCGTTGTACAGAAAGATGTTTGTTTCGAAGAGGATATGAAACACAGGATTAAATGTGGATGGACGAAGTGGAGAGAAGCGTCTGGTATTCTGTGTGGTAAAATAATTCCTATTAGGTTAAAAGGTAAATTTTAAAAGGCAGAGGTGAGACCTGGAATTATGTATGGAACAGAATGTTAGGCAGTAGATATATAGATAGAATAGAGAATGAGTGTCGCTGAGATGAGAATGTTAAGGTGGATGAGTGGAGTTACTAGAGAGGATAATAAGAGAGAAAATAAGGAATGAGTATATCAGAGGTAGTATAGGGGTGGCTTCGATAGTAGACAAAATGAGAGAGAATAGATTAAGATGGCTCGGGCATGTATTAAGGAGGGGAAGATACTGAGGCAGTAGGATTAGTAACATTAGTAAGGGGAATACATGTTGTTGGTAAGAGGGGGAGAGAAAGACCGAAAAAAAGATGGGGGGATGAGGAAGTGATATGAGGAAGGTGGGAGTAAGTGAAGAATATGCGAGAGATAGAGTTAAGTGGAAGTGTAGGACCAGGGTGGCCGACCCCAAATAGTTGGGAGAGAAGGTGAAGGAGAAGAAGAAGAAGAATGTTAAAAATACATTATACACATTATAGTGAATTATAAAATATATCAATGTTTGATTAACTTTATAACTCTAAAATTATTGTTTATTGTATCTTATAATAACTATATATAGGACATAAATATTAATGAAATCAGAATCTGATAACAAAGTTGTTATTTTACTTAATCATGCTATCACATAATTAGTATATAATATATATATATAAAATGAATAACTATATTCGTGACTTATTTGGGTACGACGAAAAATTACGATAGGTCAACAATTATATGCCCAAAGAAAAAAATATATTTTTAATATATATCCGAAGAATGAATATCTCAAATAGTTATTATATTGTTGAGTCTAAATATTGATTACTTTTGAAAATTACAAAATTATAAATTATAAATACAGAATATATATTATATATTATACTTACTTAAATTTATTTTATTCTTATTTTTATTCATAATACGCATCAATTGCATTTATTTCATTGCCATTTAACATGATTTGTTATTAATTAATTAAACTTATTGAATAGGTAATATTAATTTAAGGATGAACATGCCGTTTTAAAAATGATGTAAAAAAGGCATTATTAATAAAAAAAAAAAAATGTAGGTAACACTTAACATAAGAAATGATGTAAAACACATTTTCAAAATTTTGAATTTTAAGGTGTGAAAATTACAATTTAGTAGTTTATATGAAATCTAGAGGGTATAATAATATAATAATTTTTTATTTAACTAGGTATTTATAAAGATTCTCAGTGTCATTTAGAAGGATCTAAGCATTTTTAAGAGTATTTATTCAAATACAATTTATTTTAGCAAAACCAATAATCGTGAGTATAAAATTGTCATATTTAATATTCATATAGCCACTCGGACTCAACGGTGAGAAAAACGCAATGTGGTGAGATAGAAAAAAAAACTGTTGGCAATAAAACCGTTCGGACCGATGCGTTCGGACCGATGCGATGGCGATAAAACCGCAGTGTGGCGAGTCTCAAAGTATTAGATTACAACCAAAAATATGCTAAGTTACATTTTGTCAAAATTTAGTTTTACAAGCAGTCTTATTGTAAAAATCGTAGGACATTGATTTAGAATGTCAAAATAATAATAAAATTAATATTTTGTTGTATAAAAAAGTCTTTGAAATTGACTGTTTTATCCAAATCATGCTAAGTGCACATTGAAGAGGAAATTATATGTTCATATAAGAAAATCAAGTATTTTTCAAATCAAATTACATTCCATATAAACCATTACATTGTCAGGTTGAAATGTACTATATGCTTGACGCACCTACAATATTTTCCATAGCGTGCAGTGACTTTTTATTTATATTAAAAAATATTGATTATTTTTATGTATTTATAATTATTTTATTAGAAGTTGTCTGGTCTATACGTCTAAAAATTATTTAATATATTTTGTGATATAATAAAACAACAATAACTTTCCATATTGCAATTATAAATAGCGTATAAAGATGGACACATTCCCGTTTTCACGTGATATTCAAAGAAATGACAGTATATTTGGATAAAAATAGATAATTTTATTTTTTTCAAAACGGGACACCAAAACATACTACGAGCCGTACTTAGTGCATTTTAGCGTAAAGCGATTTATAAACACTCGAATTTAAGTAAATAAAAATAAATATTAAAATTAAATACATATATGTTTTAATTCAATACCTAATCATTTTATATTACTTTTTCAAAATGTATTATGTGTCGGATATGTCATTATTCTATCAAACATTTTATAATAGAATATCATAATTTGTAGAAAATGGACTAATGTAATTTATGACATAGGATGTTTTGGATTGTGACCCCGATATCGTTCTAAATGTATTTTAAATGTATAAAATATTGTGTTTTAGGAATGAAATATTTTTGTTTTATAATATATATTTTGTTTATAATGAGGTCAAGAGTTTGTGCAAGATGGTGTAAGATTTCAGAATTTCTAATTTATTATATTTATCGCTTTTTCAATTATAAGGATTCTCATTGTAGGTATTACCAATATTACTATATAATTATAATTTATAAATCATAAATAATTTAAAATGTCTTAAAATAATGGGCAAATATATTAAAAAAGTCATTACAGTAATATTTGCCCTTTAACATAATACATTCAATAAAAAAATATTTTAATTTATTTTGCATAATATTTAAGTATATTATAAAGTATTAATATAACGTACTTTTTTCGGTGTTCATACGTTTATTTTATTTCGAGGCTTGAGAAATGTCAAGTTCATCAGTACAGATTTCAAGGTGATTCTTTTCGGATAATTTTCAGTTTTTTTCATGATACTGTTCTATACTCTCCGGTATATTTTTATATATATTCTCATATTTTTACCGATATTTTTAATCCCAAATCCATTATTCATAGATTCCATTATCCTTATTATTTCTTAGTAATAATCGGATTTTAGATTCTCCGTGAAGCGAGGAACCTATCGATTTTAAAATGATATTTATTCTTTTTTTTAAATAATATTACACTGGAGCGCCGCTCAGAATTATTTATATTGAATTCAATGATTTATCATTGTTCTCAAATCGTAAATAATAATAATTAAACACATTATTCTGTCCGTGGACCGAATGAACGATGAACAAATTTCATAGAATATATCCTACACGAAGTTTGAAGTGGTTCCCTGTTTTTTTAAGGTCACTTACCCTTCTACCCATTAAATCCATCACTGCAGGTTATGGTGGTTTTAAAATTTTTGGCTGGCCAAAACAGGATATCTATAAAAAAAAAAAAATTGTACCTTGCACCATCTCAAATTACGCTACTGATAGTTATATACTCAGATTAGGAATTAAGTAATAATTTACAACTAATATATTGTTTTCATGATTGTATAATTCAGTGATAATTTTCGAGTTATAATATAGTTAACACTATACTGAAAGCAGCAATGATATAATAAAAAAAAAATGCTTATCCGATTAAAATGTAATATATTCAAACACTATTATTTAAAATACATTTATAAGTATTATACAAATATTAAATTGTATATAATATTTATTTTACTTTTCTCTTATTACTAACTGTTTTGCATAATATACATTGTACATTGAGAATCATGATATTCTAATAAATACGTAAAAAAATAATATACAAACGTGAATATAATTAAGTTAAAACTTATATAAAAAAAATTTATGTATTTTTAATATTAATAATAGATAGGTTGTATAAATAACTTTTTTTAAATTATTTTACGGTTTATAAACTTAGGAAATAGAAAGAAAAAATGCAAAATACCATAATATCAAATAAATTTTGTATACTTATATTTAAAATTTTATAACTTTATATAGGTATTTTGTAATAGATAAGATTAAAAATGTAAAGTATTTTAACTTTGAAGATAGAATAGCTGTAAAATAATACCTAGGTAATTATTACATATTTTGTATATAATAATATATATTATAATATGAATATTTGCTAAAATATTCACAGGGAATATTTTCTGAGGGTAAAATTGTATAATAATTTTAAATTAATAATTAAAATTATAGTATTACAGATATTATAATGATTTATTTTTTATTAATTATTTAATTTGTAGGTGCGTAATGTTATAATGACATGATTAATCATTATAAATTATATATAAATTGAATACGTGAAATGCATGTTTTGGCCAATTTTGTAAATGGACGTTTCTCGGTCATTTGTTATTTACCTATTCCGTGGACATTTTTACTGAACACCATATTATTTTATTTAATAATAATATAAATAAATTATTGTTGTAGTAACAAATCAATAATTTATCCATTGAAGTAAAAAAATCTCAAGTTAAATGTATTCGTAATTCAGTAATTTAAATATTCTCCGTAATAATTCGGCTGCTGTGCATAGTGATGGTCCACTAATGGATTAATGACGTTTGCATCGTAATATTCTTCGTATACTGGTGCAGTGTTCACAGCATACTCTTTCTGAATATACTTCGGAGACGCTACGGAGAACAAAAAATATAAATTAATGATATGTTTAAATTTGTAGACCGTTAATAATAGTATTTTAAAAATATGATTAAATTTATGGCACAATTTAGGCATTCCTCTTCAAAAAAAATAAAACACTTTACTTTTATGTGAATTATTGAGAGAGAGAGAGAGAGAGAGAGAGAGAGAGAGAAAGATTAAGAATAGAAGTAACATAATAAAACTGCGTATAAACTTTTTAAACATATTTAAACATTATTCTATTGGTAACTTTTCGTTTTTCTTAAAATTTCCTTTGTAAAATATCATGTGTAAAACTTCCTCTTGATATTAGGCTGTTTTATATTGAGTATAATAATGTTTTCGGATTAAAACGGCGTTTCTTATAGGCAATTAAATATACTCAAAAGCGTTGATTGTGATATTAAGGGGCCGTAATACCTGCGGTTTTTAAGGGGTTTTGTATAAGCAACTTTTAAGATATTTTAGGAAAAATAAAAATCTAAAAATTTAGAAATATTCAAGTACACTTTAAAATTAATCTAAACATAGCCCCGGACCTATTTTCATTGTTATGTTATTTTGATATTTCTGCCTAATAGACATATAGACATATAGATTATAAGTGGGATAAAACTGTGAAACTTTGGATAGTCGGATTTAAAATGTAATAACAGATTTGAATATTTCGGCTTGAATCTTCTAGAGATTGATTGACGCATTTCTCTTTATTATTAGAGGCTGAAATATAATTTATGTTTAAAACATTTAACATTTAATGATAAATAACATGCCCAAAAAAACCCTCCTCAATCGATTCCTAGAAGGCCAATTGACGAATTCAAAACGGTTTTCAGAATTGTAATCCTACTTTTGAAAGTGCCACAATTTTATCCCGCTTTTATATGGGTTTCACGTTGGTAATGCCAAAAAATATTATAGATAGCTCTCGTAATTCTATATAATGGAAATCAAAAAGGACGCAACGAAATTAATTTTTGGATGCAAAGCAATTTTCCTCATAAATAACGTTGTTTACCTGTTATAGTTGCGTTGCTATTTTTATTTAAAATCATTGTTTTGAGTTTAGTGCAATCAGAGACAATGTCTATATGGCACGCCATCTATTTACAGAAAAACTCGAAAAATATTAGTTTCCATTTCTACTAGAGCTATCGCGGTTACCCGTTTAATACCCGGTACCCTACATGTATTTTGATACTTGGTATTTGGTAAACCAAACAAAAATCTTTACGGGTACTCGACTTATAAATTAACCTAAAAAGATTATATAAGCTCCTTGCCTTTTCTCAGAATTTAAGATCGGAAAACCTGTTCCAAAAATTATTGAGCAGTTTGAATCACCAATTGAAACCTACATCTTTATTGGTGTTTAGAAGTTATTACTTAAGTCTTAAATAATCATTATAGTTTCTTTACAAAAATTACAATTTACTTCTTAGTTTTTATTATTTTAATTAAAAATATCTGACTAATATCAAGTATCCGGCCAGTAAAAATACCGGACCAAATAACCCGCAGGGTACCCGATACCCGGTATAGTTCAAAATAGAGAGTTAATCAAAAATTACCCGGTACCTGTTACCCGATAAAATTTACTACCCGCGAAAGCCCTAAATTTTCTACCACTGATTTGGGCAATTTATGTATAATTAATCTATGGCTTTACGATTAACAATTCGCCATCCGTCCGGTCATCGAAAAAGAGGTACAGTGACTATGTGTTATCTTAAATTTGAATTTCGCCTTTGTTTGTTTACTTTTATTCTGTGCCGTGCGGTTATAAATGTCATAAATCGCAAAACATGTGATTCTTTTTGGAAAAATTGCTGGGTGACATTAGCCTAGATCCTATGTTTAACTATAGCATGTAGTACTATTTCGCCGATCAATAAATAGGGTTTTTAAAAATATAAAAAAATCCCGATTCGCCGAATTCTGTTTTGCCGAATCCCGTTCCGCCGAATTAATTTTTTCATTTTATTCAAGTATTATATACTTTATCAGAGAAGTTACATCAGTCTGCAGCAGATAATTTGTATAAAATACGCCACACCGACCATTTTTGAGCGAAAAATTTGCATTAGCATTTTATCAACTCATACAAACATGTTAGAAATACGAAATAAAAAAAAATTATAGCTGACATCATTATTTCGTGACTGACGGAGCTGATTTTTGCGATATAAATTTTGAAATGTTTTACCAGCAGTTAAAATATAGTTTTTTAATTTATTTATTTAGTTAATTTTTTAACAGCTAATAAAACATATCATATGTATAAAAATACATATCTCAAAAATTGACTCCATCAGTCGTCAGATATTTTTATTTTTATAATTTATTTTTCATTTCATCTTTTTACAATATCCTCAAGTTGATAAGAATGAAAAATGCGTACTTGTTCGTGTTTTTTTCAAAATCGTGGTTAAATTGCAATAAAAAAATAGCACTGACACAGGTCTATTTTTAAAATACTTTAAAATATATTTTAATATTATTTTTAATTTGCTTAATTTTCATTTTTCTTAAAATTTAGTAAAATATTCCTTTACGAAACCCCTTAATAATCGAATATGTTGCATCCTCTTAAATTGAAACTTGCTCTGTATTGTTACATGCAACCCTATCATTGCATTATGGCAAATAAATACATTGTATTTGACATTAAGTCACTATTTAATTAAATGCACATTAATATTGATAGTGAATTCTATAATATTTATAAATTAAATATATGCTGTACACTCTTCTTTTAAAAGGTTTTGTATTGGTTAATTTCAGAACATTTAAATAAAAATGAAAATATAACGGTTACAAAATGCCAATTAATATATTGTCCCGTGTCAGGAATATATCATTAACTAATATTTAATAATAATGTTAAGGCTGAATATGTCACAGGAAAACTATCTAATTCCGCGGGATCATGCATTTTTGGATTCTTTTTATGATAATTTTTGATCGAACTGAGTTCAAAAAGCCGAATCGTGATTAGGTTATACAAAAAAAAAATAAAAATTGGTGCAGATATGAGACTATTTTTAGATTATTTAAAAAATGTATTTTAACTATTTTTATTTATTAAATTTTCATTAATCAATTCTTAAAATCACTTCTTAAAAGTTGCCTTCAAAGAACCCCTTAACAATGGTTGGTATAACGTTCTTTTAAATTATTGTTAGTGCGTTGTGGGTGCTTGGATCTCTAAGAACTCGCAAATTAGTAAAATAAATACAACATATACATATATGTATATATATATATATTAAATACAACTATGTTGGCTATACGTGGCGGTGTTATAAATATAATATAATAATAATTTGAGTAATCTGAAATCTGAATTAAAATTCTTCGCCAAACTATGCATAATAATTCCACACTCTTTAATAATCAACATAATATTCCAAATCTGAAAATTGGGTTTAGTCATAACCATTTTTTCCAGGGCATCTTTAAGAGATTTTTTACAATTTAAAATAGCCGAGCTACAAAAAAGGTATATGTTTGTATTAATAGGTCTCTCCCATAAGTACGTCCATCTTTATACTTGAAGATTTGTTTTAATTAAGCTTATTTTAAGTTTAATTTAAAAAAAAACTCTTAGATGCTCTTCTAAATATTTCATTGGCAATCTTTATAAATCGTTAAATTATAAATATTATATTATTATATCCTCTGGGCTTTATTAAAAACACCATATAATCAATTTTTAATATTAAAGTTTTCAGCTCATATTTATACAAAATTTTTGAAAATTCCTTTTAGATAATTTTCAGGTAGTGTATTAACTTGCATTTTTTATAAATACTGACAACTTTATATTATTTTAAAATAGCATGTTCAGACTTGACGATAAAGAATTATTCGAATATTCCAACATGCAAAATAAAACATAAAAACCATTTTAAAATTCCTATAAAATTATAACACCTAGTCGAAATCAATTCAGGACAAAACTTTGGATAAAATACAATGAGATTTTATGCTAATTTAATTATATTTCTGTTTTTCTTTTCATTAATATTTAATATTTTAAAATTTTTACTATCTTAGTCTTAATCCGATTTTAATCAGTTTACAAATACCAGTTTCACCCCTCGGTTAATTAAGAAATAATTGAAAAACATTTCGAGTTTAATCTATTCAATAATAATGTTGATTGCTCTGTTTATAAAAATATATCACTCAGTTGTATATCGATACATGTACGAGGGTACAGCGTAAACACTTTTTTTTTTTTTTTTAGTAAGTATGAAAATAAATATTTAAAATACTGCAACCCAAGACCTATTGATACTGTGAGTACTAGGCACTCGTATCACCACACTAATTTCGGCACTAGGTAGTTTAATCTCACGATAATATAATAAATTATTATTTGATTTCCAATGAAACTTTTTATTTCGAATTCCAAATCGTAAACATACACATAATTTGGATATGCGAACATGGATTATTTTTCGAAATTCAATGATAATTGTGGTAAATTGTAATGAATATGGTATTAATATGTGCATTCGTATCTTATAAATCTATAAATCTTATAAATCTTATAAATCTATAAATATATAATGTGCAGAATATTTTAATTGTCAACGGAAATCAAATAAAGTAGGTCGTGATTTTGTTACTACAAATTTGTTACCATTACCTTCAATAACCATTTATTAGTAATTTT
Organism: Pemphigus obesinymphae; assembly: GCA_025469235.1. Taxonomy (NCBI): domain Eukaryota; kingdom Metazoa; phylum Arthropoda; class Insecta; order Hemiptera; family Aphididae; genus Pemphigus; species Pemphigus obesinymphae. The sequence goes on along the minus strand of JAIPRL010002959.1, from coordinate 33,812 downwards.
TTGGTTATTATTTGAAGGGTCTTTTGTTGGATATTATTTTACTCTTACTGATAGGTTTGCTCGAAAATAATTCAACAATTTGATATTCAACTGGTTGACTGGTCGTATTTTTTTTGGATTTTTGATTATTTTTTAAAAAAAAATTTCTATCCACAGACAGTAGATTCAAATATTAAATTGACGTAACTTGATAAATACTGACTCAAAATACCCAAGATTTTTGATTGGTTGTAGTTGGATGGGTCTCGTTCGAAATTTTTTAAACATTCGTTTGTTTTTAATACTGAATTTTAGAGCTCTTTATGTATAATGATAGTATTTAATATTTTACTTGAAAATTATGTAAAAGGAACATTTCCAGATTTTTTGTTTTAGGTGGTGAATATTACAAGTCATAATTAATCTTATGATGTTTTTAACTCAGACAGTATCATAATACGATAATTTTTAGTTTAATTATTTACAGTGGTGTCTTAATAATATTTAGAAGGGCATCTCTAAGAGTTTATTTCAATTTACCCAATATTTTTGCTAAAATTAATTAAGCACCTATTCCTTTTAAATGTAAACTATATGTAAACATTTATTTTAAATTCAAGTTTGAAATATGTCCACGGAATATGTTCGTTAATATGGTTAACTATTAAAAACCATTCGGTGAAAAGTTGAATATTTTAATCATAGGTAATCCGGGATAAGAGTATGCTTATAATCTATTTTTGACCAATCAAATTTCTTGAAATGATACTCGGCCTTACACGACACGGTGTCGGTGGAATACCGCATGTTTTATTATATGTTTTTAACTAACCTAACCTCATATAAATTTCCTACGTAAAGCCAACTTACCCTTTTATTTTAATCTTCCGTACGCTAAAAATAGTTCTAAGAAACAAAACTAAAAAGAACCCTCTATTATCTTAAAACCAAGTACAATCCCTCTCCCCCGTTATGCTCATAATAGAATATACATATGATATATGTAAACAATTTCGCTTTTAGGTTGATTTGTAAATTTTCATACTTTCATAGTGTCACACAATAACAATAAAAAAATGCTGCTGATTTACACAATGGTAAGATACTTTCTAGTGTTAATAATTTCATATAATTGTATAGTTTCCAATAAAATAATTTTTCTTTTAGAGAAAAATAAAATGAATAAATTATATTAATTATTAATATAGATAAGAATAACTGAATAAGCTATTCTTTTTAATTTGGTATAGCAGTAAATACATTTAATTAAATTCATATTTTCTATTAAATATATAAATGATATGGTATAGTTAATAATTTTAACTAATGATATAATAGAAATATTTTATTTTTTGTACAGAAGAAAAATTATAATTTATTAAACAAAATTATAAAATTAAAAAACTGAAAAATTGACGGAAAGAATAACTTCATTTGTATGTATATAATATAATATATATCCATATATGATATATGATATACACCTATGTACCTACTTTATTAATTTAATTTTCATTTTATAGTGGATAAAGAAATACTAATTTTGAAGTGTTGTTTCCATTTATGAAAAAAACTAATGTATAATTTCGAATAAAGGTCATCGCCAAAATAGGTTATATATTTCTTTGTATATTTACATAAATATAGAACTGCAGCAATGCAGTAATGCAATTAAATATAACATACATCAGAAAGTACATTCTTCGGTTTTTTTGATTATTTAAAATAATAAGCTGAATTACAGTATAGTAATCTAATTTATTTTATGAGTGTAAAACTACCAATGGATGATGCTCAAATGTACATGGACTTGAAATGAAAATTTTTTAAACTTATTTCATTATTTCATCGGAAGAATTTTGTAGGAAGTATTATAAACTTATATTATGATATATATATATATATATATCTCCGGCGGGTCTTTTCATCATAAATTGTGTAATAACATTTTTAAACGAATTTCACTGAATTAAATTATGGTATAGGTTTTGTTTACAGATATAAAATGAAAAATGACCATAATTTTCAAACAAACATATATTATGTCAAAATATCATATTATTTTATTATTTAAATTTTAAAATATTAGCAAAAATCTCAACTCGGGAAATAGTAATGTTACTTATTCCGAATTTAGTAATTTTTTTTTCTAAAAGTCAAATTCTTTGAAACAATGTTTAATGTGTAAATCAGTCGATTAAACACCTAGAAGTATTTCGATTGGAAACCAACGTCAGTGAAATGTATACGCATATTCGTGTAATAATTTAAAATTATTAATTTTGTAAAATCCAAACCTATACCAATTGATTCACTTTGGTGAGATCTATCAAAAATGTATCACACAATTTGTGATCTGACCGACCGTTTAGGAGATAGATATAGATTTCACTAAAGAATCACTTTAAGTGATAATAATAATTATATAACCATCTAATAACTATTAGTCGAAAACAATTGCAAATTCGATTTGTACTTTCAAATTTAAAAAAAGCAATTTGATAACTAAGAAAATCAAGATTTAATTTATACTGTTTGGATTATGACTGGATATTATTTTTGGAGTAATGTGATTTTAAATGGACATTTATTGTTATTTTTAATTTCAACTCCAATACTATCTCGGTTCTTCGAGTAATTAACAATTTCTTAACTTGATTACCAGAATTAATATAGACGTAATAACATGTCCCTCAAGAGACTCACGGTAAAATATAATTGTACAGCGGTTTCACGAGAGTGATATGCGTGTATTATGGGTATACCTACAATAAATATTATTATAATAAAATTAAAGTTATATAATACACGCAACGCTCATTTATAATAGTCCGAGTAAGAATATTCAATAAATGAAAAATACCTTTATTCCAAGTTTATGGATATTCATAACTTTGGTAGGTAATTGAAACTATTTTTTTTTTTTATGATGGAACATATAAAACTATCGTAAAACAGAATATATCAAAATGTGAAAATAAAAACTAAAAAAAAAACATTTTCATTTCGCGAATTTAACTATAATAAAGTAGTTATATAATAATCTATAAACATTATTAAATCCATCATTGAATTTTATTACGATTTACAGTATAGGTATCCCTGTTCTTTGGGCTTTATAAATTCTATAAAAGAGTGAAATTTTCTATAATATAATATAAAAATATATATATATATATATATTTTTTTTTGTAATTAATGGTCGTTGATGTAAATATAACTGTCTTATCTCTGAAGCTCTGAAATATTTAAATAAATCATAATTTTCAGTATTACAAAAAAAACCAATAGACATCCGTATATAAACATATCGTTACCTACAACAGTAAATTCAGTATTCGGAATGTTCACTTAAGAGGACACTACACATTTTTATGGGGTTTTGTATAGTCAATTTTTATGAAATTTTAAGAAAAAGAAACATTTTTATAATTTTAAAATATTCAAGATCATTTTAAAATAGTTTAAAGATAGATCCGTGTCAGTACCACTTTTTATTGACGTGTAATCGTGATATTTGTTAATAAAACGGTTTTGCGAGAAAAAATTATAGTTGTAGTTGTAGTTGTGATTACCAAATTTTTAAACAATATTGCAGTGGCGTGTCTAGGAGGTGAGCTGGGTAGGTTCGGACACATCCAAATTTTGCCTCAAAGCGCATAATTGAATATATTTTAAAATACATTTATTGATAAATATACATTTTTATTTACGAAATATGAATATTTTAAAATAATTATTCATTTTCAGACAATTTGACAAGAGTTGATAAAATATTGTGAATTTAAACTAACCAACGGAATAAGTTTAATATTTTATCAAAAGCAAATTTTCATGTTAAATAATACAAGAACCAAAAACTATTATTGAGTTGCATATTTTGTAACCCAGTTACGTACTGTATTATTTTCGAGTTGTGTATGGTTCGCCTATTACAGCTCGATTCATCAATTGAGTATTAGTTCTATTTTTAAATATTTTTTAAGATTATAGTTAGAAGAGTTCAAACTGTTTTTTAAGTTTATCTTTCCTCTTAAGGCTTAATTCATTTTGGTCTTTCAATTGTTTAATTTAATCAGATAAATGGATATAGACGCAAATGAAATACTAAATATCCAAAAATAAAACAATACATGACTCTCATATAAAAAAAATTAATAGGATAGAAACAATAGAAATAAGTACTCAAACGCCTTACAGCCATTAATAAGGACCCGCTTTATATCAATGTTACCAATTACTTTGGATAGTTTAAATAATTTTCATCTACTATAGTAAGAATATCAGAAAAATGATTTTAAGTTCTCTGAATCTAACTCTGTGGCCCGTCTATAAAACTAGTTCTCGACACACCACTGCAATATTGTAGAAAAAATTATTTGTGTTTTACCGTCGTTAATTTTCAATATCATAAGTATAACTGATGTTTTGTTATCTTTAAAATGTTCCCAAAAATAGTTTTTATAAAAGTAATAACTTTTTTATGGTATTAATATTAAAATAAATAAAATAAAACAACGGTAGAATACAAATAATTTTATATACAATACTGCATCAAAATTTGATTTCTTAATTACAACTACAGCCCAAGAACTATTATTTCCCGAAAAATATAATAAAACATCCAAAATGGTATTGGAAATTTTGACAATTAAAAAGCAGAATCTACTTAGCACCCGCCGAGTTTATTGTGGATCAAAATTGAAACATTTGGATTACGACTCAGACACCACTCCGATGTATTCAAGTGGTGATATAACCGTATCAGAATGACATAATGAAAATACAACATTGTTCATGAGTATAATAATCTTGTTGACTAACTGATTACCTAGAATAAAATACGAGATTTCGGTAGAATACATTATAAGCGACCAAACAAAAAAATGTAAAATATACAAACGTAATTTATTGAATGATCGTTTTTTTAAAAATAAACCAACAATCTTTATATAACTATATTGACTAATTGATAATCCGCAATAATTGCTTTCATTAAAATCATTATTATAAATATGAAATAAACAAGCATCGGACAGTGTAACGGGCGAATTTTCCTAAACTTTAGAAATTAATAATTGTTATTTTAATTCGAAACGAGTCAGGAAGTATTGAAGTATTGAAACAATGTATTTAAAACAATTTAACCACATTATAAACTATTTAAAAACTAAATATATTATATCAGTGCATTTTGTTGTGTAAAATTGGTAGTGGAAAAACTATCGAAGAGTATGATAATTACTAATAAGATTATAGCTATATAATATTAAATTTAATTAAATAAAAATTATTTTCTTTATCATCTTTTGAAAATATTGCCAAACTTTAATATTCATATAGATATAATCAAATAACAAAAAACAAAATGTAGTTTAACACTTAAATTTTATTTAAATTATAAATAAGGAAGAATACATTATATTATATTATATATTTACACAAATATATATATGCGTAATATATTCATGTTCAAATTTCGTATATTAATTTCAAAAGATGTTTAATTAATGAATGATTCTTTTATGTTTATAATGATACAAAAAAATTTCTGTCACATACCAATAAATTCATCGCACAAAACTTTACTATATTTTAATTTCAGAAAAAAACATTTTATGTATCACTTACATATATAAATCTGTACATTTAATACGATATTGAAAATCGAATAGGTATACAAATATTTGATTAATCATCAACAAGTCCGCTATTAAAAAATGCCTTTGTATCTATTCAGTTTCATATATTTATCCATAATTATTCATTACCCAATTATATCACATTAGTATATTTATAATTAAAAAAATTTATATAACTCGGTCTTCATTAATAAAATTCACTAGACAAAAAATTATTTTATTTATCACATTTATGTCGCTTATTTTACTGCTTGCTTACAAAAATGCATTGATATATATATACTATGTCACCGCGAAATCATAAAATTCCGCTAGAGCACGCTGCCACACTTATGATTACAGTTCTACATAATGAGTGTTCGAAATTGAGGTAAATATCGATTCCTATGGTAAAATAACCGATAAATCGATTGAAACTATCGTTTTTTTGTCTAAACCGTACTAAGCCTTTAATACATTTGAAATATACAATTTTTTCAAAACGTTTTATTTCCAGCTTTGTTTTTCCGTGTTAAAACCATTTCCCTTCAAACGCGCTATTTCTCGTATTAAATCAAACGCTAAATATCTTGTTTTTTCGCAAATCGTACTATTTTCGTATTTACATAAATTTTTACTTCAATTTCGCGTTTCCTGATAAATTAATGTTTTTTTTTTTTTGTTCAATAGTGCGTTTTGCATAAAAACCCTACAAATATGGTCATAGTAAAAATCGTTATTGAGTATCATCTACATCATTTACCTATACTAGCTTCACTTCGACATCTCTCAGAATCAACTCCTTTTGAGTGTGACACTTTGTAAGTGTAACTGCTTTTGAGTGAAATTCTTGTAAATCGATTTATGTACTTTATTAGGATTTATTAGTCGGTGGCCGAAAGTTTTTGAGAGTTAATACTGTTAATTAAAAAAAAAATTATATTTTTTATAACGCGGAAAATGTCATTCGTATTCTCGAAGATAGTCTACCACCACTATAGCATTTTTTTATGAATAGGTGAACAAAGTAGGTAATCTGACAATTGGTCGATCTTTTTCGGATTGTACGTTTATAAGAACTCGGACATTTGCTCGAGTACTGTATCGAATTTTGCATAATTTTACGAGTTGCGAGTATTAATCCGACGATTTTAAATACATTTATCGTAAAGTAATATGGGTGTAAAAGAGTACATTAGGTACATCTACTCAGTAAAGTCTGTCGGGCATATTGTTTTGGGATTTTTATACAACCATTATCAACATGTGGTGACATTTGAAAGTCCAATTAAACATATTTGTTCGAAAAGTAATCCAATATGAACTAGTAACAGGGCATTTAAATGAACGAAAAAAAAAAAAATTGATAAATATTAAATATTAAAAATTATCGCGATTTCATAACGGTTACCATACCACATATGAATAAATACCAATTATTATCAATGTGGTACGAAGGCTTTTGCCATAAATGCTTTCGAGAGTAAAAACGTGTTTCACGGAGATCGTCGAGAGACTTTTATCTCCATGATTTTGATGCTCGGAGAAAACTCAAAAACACGGACTAACGAAAAACGGAAAAATTATTCATGTGAAAAAAATGACTAAAAACTTTATGTTTATGATCATTTTTATTCACTATAGTGGTATGCCATTAACCTTCGATAGAAATTTTATAATTATTTCCAACCCCTTCTGCACTATAGAATTGACACTGAGAAATTTTCCTTTGATCGTTAGATTTGGGTTTCAATAGTCTTGATATCGCGGTTTAGTACTTATTACTACATTTCTTACTGCCACACAGATAATATACTAGAATACTATGGAGATAAAACGGTTAGGTACATTCCTAAAATCATGTTTTCTCTGAGTAAAACTTCCATCAAATGGCTCTGAAATTGAAAAAAAAAAACTGAAATAGTGGTAGGAGTGGGACTATGGCCTGATTTTCTGCCTTCGTATCGAAACATTTTAAATTTAAATATTCAGTTGAAAAAATATTAATTTACGCTAAGATATCTCAATGTAATTTAGTGGAATTTCAAAGGTATGTTACCATTAAGAATTACTTTCATATTATTCTTAAGTAATTAAAAAAAAATATATGTAGCACGTGTAATTTTTACATAATTTATATTTGATGGAATGTTCAATTTTAATATTTAATGTTTTTTATAGATATACTTGAATAGGATATATATATTTCAATGTATTAGTACAATTAGTGGGGAAACTGATGCTATATTATCGATTGGACTTATGATGATAGCATATCAATGATTTTTAATAGTAAAATCATGTACACGAAAAACAAATGAAATAACCTCTTGAAATAATTTTCGAGTAAAAACACTTATTATAAAATATATACTTAAAGGTAAATATTTTGAAGACGATCTTATCGGCGTTTTGCAAAGTATTAATTACTAAAAAAGTTAATGGCATTTAATTAAGTAAAAGTAAACATATTTCGTTAAACCCCGATGAGATCGTCTCCAAAATAAACAATAAAAACTAGTACGGATACGGAATTATTTTAGATTACTTTTAAAATGTATTTTAACATTTTTTAATTGTTAAATTTTCAGTTTTTGATAAAATCAATAAAATTTCCTATATAGAACCCCTTAAAAATGGATGGTGTTCGGTAACCAATTAGTGATAGTAATTAGTGATCATATTACATAATAGGTTAATAAGTATGATAACTTTTCTTAACCTCAATAAAAAAAAACTTTAATGCGGTCACGTCTATAAACACTCGATTATATTGGAAATTCACGTTCGGTTGTCCTATTAATATTATACAAGTAAAAGTTTTACGATTTATAAACTTCATCATCATATTTTATAGTAAACTGTTTTTCCTATACAGGGCATAAGATTCAAAATGTCGAATTTTAAAGCTTTATATAACCTGACACAGTCCTTGTCAATATCAATATGTAACTGTACTATAATAGCATCATGTTACAGGAAAATATTTTTTTTTAGGTTCAAGCACTTACAATATGTGATTTATACTAAAATCTAAGACCCAGGATGACAACGCGTTGTTGGAATGAACAATATTGTTTTCCGTAATTATAAATTGCACATTTACATTTTAGTGATATAATATATTATGTTACGGCTGACTCGTTAATTTTTTTGAAGTCAAGAATATTGCTTATGAAACGTTTCTTATGGACGAAGTCTCGTTTTAGATATAGTCCGATACAAATTATTATGATGATATCTAAAAAACAAAAAAACAATAAGGAATCTAAATACTTTGAGATTCTTTATTCATCTGTTAACAATAATAAAAATATAAATAGGATTCTCATTGATAAGAAAATATTGTCATTTTCTCGACATGATATCTCGATATTTTAACGAACTTTTTAAATTTTATATTTTTAAAAAAATGTATTAAACCAACTTAAATTTGGTAAATCGCAGGCTTATATAGTATTTGGCGAAGTAATGCGTTTTAAGTATATTTTAAATTATTCAGGGGAGCGTTTTTAAGCAGGAAAGATATGTTCCAAAGATAGACGGAACCTTTTCAAACCATTAACTAACTAGAGTATAGTTTTCGTCAGATAGAGCCGTAGACTTTTGTGCAGTTCATTCAATAATGGACACGGGAAATCCATTTTTAGATATAAAAATACGGGGTTTTTTTTTTAGACAAATTTGTGTAATATCGACAGAGATTTAACAAAATTATCAACACTTACTATATGATAATAACATATCGGTATGATTTAATTAGATACGGAACCTACATAGTTATACGATTTTACGAAATACTTACCAATATGTCCTCTGGCTACGTGGTGGTCATATCTTGCAGTGGCGGTGACAACAGGCACGGTTCGAAGGACCACAGTTTTCCTCGTTTTCTTGGGCGGGTGCACGGGAGTACCAGATTTTCTGACCACTGCGTTGAACCCGTTCACCGGGTCGGCCGTGTAATCCACCGTGCGGACGGTGCCGTCGGGTTCCACCAAACTGTACTGGCCACGGACCACATCGCCGTCTCGTTCCTCAGACTGTTGTTTGATGTCGCCAGTGGCCGGATCGTGTACGCCATAATTGTACGAGTAGCTCGCCGGTGCCTGTTGAGCGTCATGATTTTTATTTTTTTTTTTTTTTACATTATTCGAAGAAACGAGATAGTGTTAAAAGTGCAAAAAGGAAACAAACATTTGCATTTAAAATCACGTTTCTCCAAAAATTAAAATCCGGCCAATAGCAATCAAATCACGTTCTGCGTTGTCTATACCCAGTTATATTAGACAGTGCAGAACGCGATTTGAATATTATTTTCAAATGTAACTATTGGTTATAGATATATATTTGAAACAATTTTCAAAACGAAAGTCAAATTTTCAATTAATCTTAGCCTTTAAGGTGTGTTCACATAGCGACCGTCAACCTCAACAGTCACGGTCACGGCAGTCGTGGTCGTGGAACTGTCGTTGTGTAAATAATTCGATAACAGCCGTTGGGACAGTACTGTCGCCGGGGCCGTTGTCCCGATAAGAGATTTTGGGGGGCAAATCACCCCCCAACTAAAACACCAGTCGGCAATTTGAAGGTTTCAGTCGGCAACAACAGAAACTAGTCGGCAAAACTAGAAATTATTCACATTTAGTCGGTAAAATCCGAAAAAAAGTTGATAACTATTTACGTTTCTAAGATGTATTTTGTCGGCATTTTCGAAACACGCACAATTCCTCCCTCATAAATAGTTTCTTCGGTTCAGCCCTGACTGTCACACTATCTAGCCGAGCTGGAAAGTTGACAGTACTACCGAGATTACACGACGGTAGTTATCATGAACTGTTATCGTGTAAATACTGTTCATACATTACTATATGAACTATATCACTACGTGCAAAATATATTGTTATCACTCATCGTTAACCTTTTTTTTTATTCATGTTCTTACTAATTTTTCATTTTTGTTTCAAAACAATCATTTCATCTATGACTCTAATCATAGTAAATATAACTACTTCAGACATTACTTTAAGATGAGAAAATTAAAAATTAAGTTATTTAAATATTAAATAATAATTGAATAAAATAAATGAAAATAAAGCATACAATAATATGCTTTAAAGTTCGAAATTTAAACACGTGAATAAATAATTAAAAACTATATCGATGACATTCCTCAGCTGTCACTATCTCATTAATTTATTGTCATGACGTGTAAACAGAACTCCTCGCGTGACAATAACTGTCATATTGTAATCAAATCACAGTTCTATCGTGGAAGTGCTGTCACTGTGCAAACGCTCCTGAAGTAATTCTTCGTGCGTACAAATTATATTTAGACTTTAGAGTTTGATCTGTACCTCCTTAACGGTTAGTCGGATCTCGAATTATTTAGTACTACATTTTCTTGATATATATCATCGTAATGAATCATGTGGTGAAAGTTTGTTGTTTGTAAATTTATAATTTTCAAAATATCACATTAATAAAATGTGTTTAAATTTCACTGCGTTTGGTTTTCGATTTAAATCTTTCTACATTCTTAATCGATTGATTTACACTAAACATTAGGTCTAAGTATTTTACTTTAGAAAAAGCAATTATTGGAAATAGTAAAATAATTTAATGTAATATAATATAATAACTTATATTATCAATCTTTAGTTGTTTAATGTATTACACCTATGGAATATAATACTTATAATAGAGTACCGATTACTACACTGCAATTTACCTAATGGTTTTAAATTATGAAAATCGGAAGAATGTTCTGCTATGTATTACATTTAAGTATTTAACTGAAATACTGCATTACTATATTACTATGCAGTATTATATATAAAGTACAGATATGAAAAGATATTATTTTGATGATAATATATTTTATTCAAAATTGTAATTGAAATACATACATTTTAAAACTCTAACATTGTTATTATTTTATCCACAATAAAATAAAAATCAATTTAATTGAATTAAAAATACGTTTTTTGAATATAAGTTTTTTTATATGAAATTATATTTTTTCTACAATAAAATACTATATATTTTTTATACTATAGGTAAAAATGATTCACTAAACAGTATTATTTATTTATTTGATGGGATGTATATAAATTTATTTGAATTAAATAAATAACTTATTCAGCTATTCTCATTTATATAATTTATTCATAAAATTTTGCTCTAAAAAATGAATTTTTTAGAAACTATATAAAATAATATGAAAAGAACTACTTTTTTATAATTTTCAATATATAAGTTTTAAACACAGAATGAAGTTCATACAGTTACATCCGAATTCATTGAATATTTAGATGAACCTTAGTTTAAAATTATGTTTTGTAATCATATTTGATTTTTTTTTGTTACCAATGAAATGTACTTAAGATGAAAGTAAGATTTAACTCAGAAAATACTTAGTGAAAAATGAGGTAATAATAATTGACTATATATTATTTATATTATTTACCATAAATATATTTTAATTTAAAAAGAAAACCAATGAAATTATAGATTTTTATGATTATTATTACATAATAAATAGTATTTTCATGTAAATTGCCATACAAAATTACCTAAAATCTACGTTAAAATGGAACGTGCACTCAAACATTTATTAATAATAATTTGTTTTGTATTATGTTTCAAACGATTTTACATGATTATATATGCTTTTCTTTAAAGTTTATTTGAAATAAACTATACTATAACTATATATATTCCAAATTTTTAGAAATAGGAAACATAATACGTTCAGGTTTTATCATTATTTTAAAACGCAAGTGTTATAAGTAAAACGTTGAGAATCATATGGTTCTATTTTTTTAAAATATTTTTAAAAAAGTTTTTTAAATGATTTATTATCGAGATATATTTGTACATACATACAATAATTTGATGCTTAAGTTATACATTTTTTTATTAGGTTTCTTATTCATTTAAATTTTTTAAAAACAAATAATTACATGAATTAAAAATACCAATTACCTCCGAAAATTCCATTGACACTTGTAAGGAATATAATTTATTATGTCAATACTTTGTATTGAATGAAATAATATTGTTATAATAATAAATTACAGTATATAACATAAAATATTAATAATGTTATTGCTACTCGTAAAACGAGAGAAGAAATCTTACAAATTATAACTTTTACAAAATTATTCACCAAAGAATTGTGTTTTTTTAACATAATAAAAATGGGCAGGTAATTAAAATAAATACAATTAAATATTCAATTATTTTTGACGTGATTTAATGATCATTAAAAAGCTTTTATCAATTATTTTCCAAAGGAAGTCCAAACGATTTATATCGTTAGTATATCGTTGTACCAATATCGTTAATTTTAATGAATATTATACTTATAAAATATATTTCTAGATTTTTATTTTTAAATTAAAACCAAGAAAGAAAATTAATTATCATTATTATGTGGCATAAATATTGCATTTATATGGTTCATTTATTGTTACATCAGTTCCTAATTTATAAAATGAATTATTTTATATATATATAAGACAAAATATAAAGATTTGAAAATTTAATCTAATGATGAAATATTATCATAACATAATAAAAGACCAAGACTATTTTAAAAAAAAACTAGATTGAGTAGATTTATTTAAAAATAAATAATAACTAAGTAAAGTGAAAAATTACTTGGTGTAAAATTAAAATATTATGTTAAAAGGTTGTTTAAAAAAATTAATTTTGAATTTTTAAGAACAAAATATGTTCTAGAAAATAGCATAGCTTATCTGTAAAATGTTATTTGACAAAGTAGGTATAATAGTATAAGGTTTTAAATTTTTTTTTTTTTTTTAAATTTTTTTTGTTATACCTACCTTATAATTTCATAACTTCGTACTTTTAGTAAATAAGTACTAGAAAAAAATTCGAAATTTTCATCTGTGATCATATCATTATCACGGATAATGATTTTATCGAGAGTACGCTACATACCCGATTTTTAATGAATTGTATACAATGTAGAACTTATTTATACAATTTTATAAAACAAATAAAAATATTTATATTTATTTTAAAACCAATTATAACATAGTTTTGTGTCAATACCATTTTTTTTATTGTTGCGTAATCACGATATTTATTTTTAAAAAAAAAACCATGTTTACGCATTTATCTTTTATACCTACCAACTCTCAAACTTAAAATAATTATAAATATGAAAAAAAAAACAAAATATATTGAAAAAGGCTACGTAGGGTACTAGATAATGTTATCAGCTATAATTCGTTATTAATTTAGTATATATAACATTGATAAACATGAGAAATGCTAATGCAAGTTTTCCGTGGAAAATGTATAGCTGTGACGTCCTCATAAACGTGATATTAATTGCTGAACTTTGTGATGTTGAAGATTGTAACAGTGTGAAACTTAAGAGTTTTAAAAATAACGAAAAACATATAAAGTCAACATAACCGTTTAATATACTATGCACATCTGTAATGTAATTTGAACCAATATTCTTATTGTAGTACAATTCGTCGGGAATGAGGTTATGATGAAATTGCTTGAAACAATGATACACTGTGAAATTTTGTATCGCCATTATTACCACAATAACGCGATGAATTCTGGATACACGGTAAAACCATTATTCGAACAAATATTATACTGTTTGTCTCGAGGGGCCGTTGCGATTGACAAGCGCTATTCATATAATGTTAAAATAAAAAGGTTTTGTTTAAAGGTTAAGATATTTTTCTTAACATTTAAAACACAAAAAATTAAATCATTCGTACCTATAAATTAAATAAAAAATCTATATAAAACATATATTATTATTATTATTATTATTACTATATAGCGATCAGTCTTCTAAAGAATACTCTTATTTTGTGATCGGAATATGTATTTGAATAATTTTCAAAAAATGTTTTCAGAATACACATTCGAATACTTTTAGAAAATATTTTTTTGCTGCTAATTTTAGTCAGTTTTGGAATGGTTTGTCTGTTTTGGTAAAATGTAATTAAATAATTTACTAAATCTATATAAAAATAGATGTTTATATGTATATATGTATGTATGTATGTATGTATGTATGTATGTATGTATGTATGTATGTATGTATCTATGTATATATGTATGTATGTATGTATGAATGTATGTATGTATGTATGTATGTATGTATGTATGTATGTATGTATGTATGTATGTATGTATGTATGTATGTATGTATGTATGTATGTATGTATGTATGTATGTATGTATGTATGTATGTATGTAT
>JAIPRL010002959.1:0-18850 GCA_025469235.1 Pemphigus obesinymphae | reverse complement strand
TGTATGTATGTATGTATGTATGTATGTATGTATGTATGTATGTATGTATGTATGTATGTATGTATGTATGTATGTATGTATGTATGTATGTATGTATGTATGTATGTATGTATGTATGTATGTATCACCATAACTGGAACTTTCGTAGCAATTTCAACCAAACTTGGAACACATTATATTATGACTTACCGACTATTTGGAAATAAATAAATTGAGGTAATATCTAGTGATGGGATGATAAGGGGTGGCGTGTAAAAATAAACAAAAATGACCTATATATATGAACAATTTTACGGTCAACAATGATCATTGGGTAATCAGCTATATAAGTATAACAATTAATTAAAAAGTAAAACTGTTGAAAAATTAGCCATATAGGTGTGTAAATATTATATGGTATATTTTAGTAAAGGTACCTATTTGATATATACAATATACATATTACATATACTATATTGTATTACATAAGTTTCGAGGAGGTATATATCAGGTATTTTCCAAATTATAGCCGTACAAGGGAACATCCAAACTCCGCATATGTTGCAGTCAATGTGTTAAAAATTTGTTTTATCATAAGAATTAAAAACTATTTTCCAAATTGAGAAAAAAATGTTTTTTTTTTTTTTTTAGTGAATAAAAAATACGAAAAAAAGTATTCAGAATACTTATTTCATTCATTTTATTTTTTTAGAAATTATTTAGTATTCGAATACTTTACAATATATATAGTGACTTATCCAGAATACTCTTTAGAAGTGAGAAATATTTTATCGGTTTGAAATAAAAACGTATTTTAAAATAATAATGACTATAGTAGGGTTATAATATATAAAATTCTAGTCGATAAACGTTTTCATTTAATGTTTTTGTATATTCAATAGTTTCGGCAAATATTTTATGAACATCATATTCCCTATCTCTATTGTTTATTTAGACCTTTTTATTCCATCGCTTGCGTATTGTTCAGTTAAATAGTTACGGTAAAGGAGTTCACCGATTAGATAAAAATTATTAAAAATAATCGAAAAATTCCCTCTTTATAGATCATTATTAAAAATCATTTTCTGTCAGAAAGCTCTTTAAAAGAAAACTACTATTCGATTCTTTCTGCCGGGAAATTTTTCTGAACACGTTTTAAAAATACCTGGAATGAGAACAAAAAAGTCTTATGTCTCATTTAAACATTTTCAGAAGAGGGTTTTAAAGTGTAATGATTGATTTTTTTTTTTTATTTTGTCAGTGCATCCTTTGGAGATGAAAATAATATGAATAAGTGCTAACACATCTAATTTATCATAATTATCATTAGATGAATGCAGAAAAGTAACACAGAATTAATAATCAATCAAAAACCATAACAATATTGAGTTAGAACAAAAGAGTACTGACCATAACATTATTATGTACTCACAAGAATTAATTGATGCACGATAGAACTTTTTTGTTCTCAATCGTAATCACAGAATATAACTTTGTGATATAAAATATTGTTGAAATGATACGATTAGACTATAATAATTATAAAACATATTCCATTGTGGTTAACTCATGTTTACCCGTAAATTTTACCGTATTAATGATATCGTGCGATAAACATACCTACTGCAGAAACTGTTTTGTTCTAACAAAAGTGTATTATTCCACGAAGAATTTTTTTTAAATTGGCTATAATCTTTAAAAACAAAAAAGTTCTATCGACTCGTACAAAAACCAACAAATATGTACGTTTTTATCACATACAACTGTTTTGTGTTTTATATCTTTGTTAATATTGGTCGTAAGAGTAGGTACCGATGAAAACTAAGAAAGGCCTATTATAGGTATTAATTAAACGGTATAGGTAAATGTTTTTTTTTCAAATAAATTTAATGAATTGTTCTGCAATAGTATAAATATTTACGATCCGTTATTAAACACTCCTCGGAAAAATCAGACTTAGAATCCCGTAAACTAATTTTAAATCATTTTAAATTATTATTTTTAGTTTTTTACGTTAGTTGTATTTCACTTTTAATTTTATTCAGTTTAGTAACACTATATTTTCGTCTATACAAAAAAAAAAAAAAAAAAAAAAAAAAATGTAATTAATCACGAAAATACCAAAATAAAATGAGTAGGTATTATTATAACTAATTATAACTTAAGTCGAGCCGATGTGTAGTATAATTCTGTAACATAACCGCACTTTAGCTAATATATAATTCGGTGTTCTTACGTAATAATCAATATCCGATCGACCTGTATATCTTGGCCTTGACAACGATACGCCAACCATTAGCAGTAAGCACGACAACACCTGAAAAATTCATATGTATATTTTATTTTGTATATTTATGTTCTCGTAACATAAAATATTCATATGACCTGCACTATAACACACATTTAAATATTACATGAAATTGTACTAAATTATTTATGCGCGCGTATAAT
This sequence comes from Pemphigus obesinymphae, assembly GCA_025469235.1. Lineage (NCBI taxonomy): Eukaryota > Metazoa > Arthropoda > Insecta > Hemiptera > Aphididae > Pemphigus > Pemphigus obesinymphae. The sequence goes on along the minus strand of JAIPRL010002959.1, from coordinate 16,420 downwards.
AATAATTTATAACAATATTTATTTAATTCCTTCGTCACGACTATAGCAATATAATAATAAATTATTATATATTTTTAAACGATATAATTCTATAATGTAATGTAATGATTGAATATTTTACCACTATATACTAAGTTTATATTTTTAAGTTAACAATTATTAGAGGCGTCCGCGCCTCTATATCCATATTACACTGAAGTCTTTAAAAAGCATAGTACGATTATATCCTATTAACGCCTGTTGGCTGGTTACGGATGGTTCGGTTGATAACAATCGGGATGGACGTATATTGTGTATTGTTACGAACATTTAAAAATATAAAAATTAATTCGGGTGATCAAACCCGTATTCATTTGTTGTGTATTGCAAATTTCAAACGCATCGTGCATACTTTAACCCAAATGGATTGAAAAAAAATATTGACAATCTTATCAGGTGCGAATTATAGTAAGGCAAAAGATCCCCGCATAGATTTCATTTCTAATGTTCAGCCCGAGAACAACTTTGCTCTATTTTCACGTTTTACATACATTTTTTTGTCTATACTTCTTGTACATTCAAATGTTAATATCTTGTTAGTGGGAGGAGAGCCAGTTTGTTATCCAGAATGTTCAAAACGTTATAAAAATATTTTCAAACACCATATTATTTAAAATCGAATGTACTAAAATCGTAGATAGACGATTTCCAAAATGTTTACATGAAAAAATCCGATTGACATTAAGTAGATATTCCAGAGTAGTTTTCTCCTTAAACGTATAAATAGAGCGGAACTGTTGACCAGCTGAACAAAAACGACTAAAAATTACACGTTAATTTACATCTTATATATTTCCGACTATTTTCTGAGTTGTTTCTTTAAATTTTAAATTGTTTAATAATTTTTGTTATTCGTTAGTTTATCGCAGTTACGTTAAAAAACTAATGAAAAAATAAAACTGCACTGTATTGTGCTTGTACCATTTTTAATTAAGATATTAATATAGTACATTACAAACGGATAATAGAGTTTTATGGATAATATGAAAACGAGGTTTCGATTCGAATGACACAGAATACGATTTTTACATTATAATGTACAGGTAAAGTTTTTACGTTAATTGATTTGAATATAAAAAAAAATTGTTTTTTTCATTACCTATTTATAAAATGAATACATAAAATACTTGAAAAAAATATACAAAATCAAGAATATCCCACGATGATTTCACATTATAATATATTTTATGTCCAAAATAAGTAATAAAGGCTTTTAAATAATATCTAACAATATTTATAGATGAGTTACCAAACCATGAATAAAGTATTGTAAATAAAGAACCAATGATGTGATTCATATATAAAATTAATAAGGAAAGCTAGTAATATATGGAGGATAAAATTATTTACACAAATTAAATTTCCGATATATTTTTCCAAAATCTAAATGAAACAAAATTTTCAGATAGTTCATTTTTAGAGAGTTAAATTCTTTAAAAATGTCTACACGCTAATTAATTACATTATAAAAAAAAAATTAATTCATTACCTACCTAAAGGATATATTATTATTGTATAAAGGTGCAAATGTTCATATTTTAAATGTCGGCATATCTCTGAAATATTTATATTTATAAAATAAAAATAACAAATTTTATATTTTATATAAAACAAAATGAAGGCAATGAAAGAATAATGCAATAGTTGCAAGGTGGTAAATTAATTTATACAAAATATTTCGACATCGCGATAATTTTCCACAGTTTTTTTTACAGGTCATTCATTATGTATAATATATAATATAGTCCTTATAGTTTGTATCAAGGCTGCATAAGTATAACTTATTATAATAATAATGATTTTTCTTTTTTTTTTTTAGAACTATTTTCACTATTTTGAGGTACCTAACATAAGAGTATGAAAAAAATATCTCGTCAAGTTAAAAGTTATATAAAACTAAATTTTTACTTTTAAACTCATTACCGCCCGGCCTTGGTTGGTATGCACAATGCACATAATATACACAATGATGAGAATGTTAAAACTCAACTCGTACATTATCACATCTGTTATCGGAGAAATAATTTTAAATAAAATCAACAATGTATTATTACGGTTTAATGAATCCTGTTATAAATTTCGAATTAATTTCACACGGGTAGGTAATCTTAATATAATATGACGCAACACGTTTTTATGTACATTTAATCAACTCGTCGCAGTACGCGCCTATGTTATCCACTTAGGAAACTAGAAAAAAAATGACACAATATTATTACCATTGTAACATATATATATATGTTACACTACAGATTTGTAAATATTGTGTATTCGACCACCTGTCAGTATATGGTACGGCTGTTTTTAGGATTTTAGTTACACATTATTGGCGGGCACAAGGATTTTATCAATGTAGAGTGTTTAGAAATCGGATTAACTGACAATGGACGAGGTCGTTAAGAGTGAATTTCTTTTGAAAATATTTAGAAGTTGTGTTAATCGCATCGCATGCGTTATATTTTTAACGACCACGGACTAGTTTAAGGCCGTTTGTCGGGACAGGGACGGTATTGTGTTATTTTGATATTTTATTCCAAATTTAAATACTATCGATATTTTACCATAAAAACAAAATAAAGTAGAAATCTTTTTACAACGCCAATATGAATGTATGGATACGGTTCAGAAATTCAAAACGTCTTAATCGACCGAGTCAATATAGTATTGATAAGATAGCTTAGACACATTGTTCATAATACAGTAAATCATAATATTTATAATGCAATATGACATACGTTTACCTTTCATTTTACTAGGCCATGTAAGTATTTTTTTACTGTAAGATGTGTGACAACAGTATTAACAAGGACAAGGAAAATACAATAGTTAATCTATTTTCTAATTAGTACTGTGAAAACGCGCAGAAAAAGGTCAACATCAGAAATAGAAATATTTTACTACAGACTATACGCGTGCCTGTGGAAAAATGCACCGCACTCCAAAAATGTGGATGTAGCTACGTATGAAATACGCCAAATGATGACAGGATATCTAAAACCCTGGAATAAGAACAATTCTATACAATATTATACTACTTATAGTGGTATACCTATATATAGGCTTCACCGTAGACTATTATTATTTAGTTTTTACACCAACACAGGTAATTTTCCGAAAATACATAAAACAATGTGTATATAAAAATACAAAATGCAAAAATATAGTACAAAATACAGTAATAGATTAATACATTATATGCGTAGGTACAGGTTATGTCAAGGAATAGAACTAAAAATTAGGTTAAAGTTGAAATTACATTTCAGTTGAACTAATTCAATTAAATATAGCCATAATTTAAAGTTAAGATTTAATGTTGGTCGAATTCGCGTCCCGTGCAAAGGACGATCAAGACCGTAGTTGGTGGGATGGAATGGGCCAAAGGAGAAAGAACGATTTCTTGAGGAGTAAATGGTCACGTGAAAATAATTAATTTCGGACAGTAGGTTTTGGGTATCTAATGGGCCATTGACGATAGAAGAAACTAAATGCAAATCGGCGTCAGAATCACGAGAGGACAGGGATCGTATACTGCGTAGTGCGTAAAAAGGAATAACCATATAATATTACGTTCAATTCGTTTTGTACGCGCTCAATATGCAATTGGTCCTTAGCTAAGTAAGGGTACCGTACAATCACTCTAAACTCGTATGGAGTGAACAATAGCAAAGTAATGTATACGGAGGAGTGTGACTGAATTAAACATTTTTATATTGTGCTTGATGACACCCAAGATTTCGAAAGTTTTTCCGATGACAATGATAATATGATGGTCAAAGAGTTTAAAAAAGGAGAGAGATGATTGATAAATACCGAACTCTATGAGGACTAATCATAGAGAATAGGAGAATGACATTTAGAAAAAGTTATTACGTGACATTTACAGCTATATATATGTAACATATCGTAGCAGACATCAAAGAACAAAAATACAAATTGATCGCAGGCATCCTGCAATGCGTGGGGTTAAAGCCTCCCCCCTATAAAATGTCGATTGAAATCGAGGAAAAGCGTTTTGAAAATTAGTCGAGAAATCGAAGGTTGAGAAGACCAGAAAATGATAAAATGATGCAGGTAAGATATTATGGAAAGCAACGAAGATGACATCGTAGCAATAGCGCTGAAAGAAGAATTACACAAAGAAAAAATTATTCCGAGGAACTTTTTGGGAAACAACGGGCCGAATTAAATACCATGTGGACAAAAAAGAAAGAATATAATATGTATAAATGGGGTTTGGAAAGGATAAAAAATGTGAATTTGGAGGAGTACAGGATGAAAATATTTTTTTTTTTATATATTTAAATGTACTAACTTAAAAGGAACGTATAGGTAAGATGATGTATTATGGCCAATAGGTTAAGATCCTATTAAAAAAAAGGATAGACAATGTATGTTAATTCCACAACACTGGTGGTGTACTGGACGGGGAAGGTATGTAAATGTTGATTAAGGATTTAAATTTAAAAAAATTTCCTTGTTAAACGTAATTGTACATTTAAATGTTTTTTATTTTTAATGTTTAATGTTATTCAAACGTTATTTAATATTTACGTTTATCGTTATTATAGTTATTTAAACGGGTTTTTTTTTAACGTTTAACGGTTTTTGTCGTTAAATTTTGTGTTTAGTTAATGTTTAATATATAGACTATATGTCGTAGTTGACTGGTATTTACTAAATATTACTGTATAGCCTATAATGAAAGAATCACACTTGAATATAAATGAAAATTTCGGTTACAAAGAATAAAAATCATTCTCATATTATTTATATATTATAATGTATTTTGTATGAAGAAGGAAAGAGGGTGAGAGGAATACCAAATAAGAGGGGGTTTGTACGCGATGAAGAGTAATATAAAGGGTGCTGGTATGAGTCAAGTGGATACGGGAGATCGTGTAAAAGTTGAGGACTAGGGTAATATTCAAATTGTTGTGAAGAAGGGGAAGAAGAAGACTTTATTTTATACAAATTAAAAAGTAAATTTGTTTAAATTCAGAATACTTAAGAGGGCTTGTAAGTAAAGACAAAAAAGTAAAAAACACATTTGCACACTATAATAACAGTTTGTGAAACACAGTCACTAATATTTTACTCTATATTAAGATGACACGATCCATAGGTACCTACTAGAAATAGAGATAGGATTTTGCATTTTTTTCCGATATGTGCTATACAGTGTTAACCAAAATACAGATTTGTTCATTATATAACGGTTTAGTAAAGGTAATTTTCATTTTACATTTTTTCCCATTTTTTGCATTTTTAGTTTTAAATTCATTTTTTGTTTTTTTTTTTTATGAGGTCATTTTTACAAATATTAAGTTAATTTTGTACATTGGAACTTATTTTTGTTTATTTCAAGGTTTTTTTTGTATCATTTGTATAATTTTATCTTATCTCAAACCCCGGATTTATATTTGATGAACTCAATTGCCTACTCTACTGATACCTATTGAAAAAGTAATATATATATAGGTAATTAATTGCCGGTTTTTCAATGATAAAATAAGGAAAATTAAAATTTCGTTAAATTTATACCGAACAAATAATATTAATATTATACATTTAAAATGTGCATGTATATTAATATACAGATATAGCTATGTTTATATAATAATAATAATAATAATAATTTTAAAATTAAAACTTTCACTTATTTAATTATATTTTTTTGGTCATTTTTAAGTTTACTTTTTAGTGTTTTTAGGGTATTTTCGCATTTTTCAGTGTTTTTTAAGTCATCAGAATTCTATCTCTAGTATTGACAAATGTCAAACAGGAATTTGACATCGGAATTTAAAAGACATATTCGATTAACTAAATATACGATTCGCGATCGCGGGGTTCGGCATTGTTGCCGATAATCAATAGTTTTTTTGAAACGATTAATACACGAAAACACAACACAAAAATTTAAATAAACAGATAATAATATAGTTTAATATTTTAATTTTTACGATCTACGATTAGGTACATGAAATTAAACTTCTTGATTATAGTGTAAAGTATAAATTCACCGATAAACGATTTCAAAATATTCTCAAAAATAACAATGTTATCTATTGATAATTTTTATGACATTTTTAGAAATATTATCAGATAAAATTTACCATGTATATTTTATAACGAAAAAAACGTTTTCTTTTCTAACGTTACTATTACATTTAATCGTTACTAGTTTAACACGTAGGTATTATATTTAACGATGCGTGTTTTTTGGTAATAGGTATTCTAAATATTTAGTTTTTCGTTCATTGATTACGTTTAGAAATAATATTCCGTTTTAAACGTTTTAATTAAAACGTTATGAATAGCGTTTTTAAGTCCTGCTGTTGATAGGTATGTCTGAACACTAAGAAGAAGACGTATACCTACTCATATATTATTATTGAAATGAATAAAAATAATTGTTATAAATATATTTAAAAAAATATATTGCAAGAGAATAGAAATGCGAAAAATACGTTGATTGAAAGCGAGTACGGGTAGAAAATAAAATATCGAAACTCAAGGAATTGATAAAAATATATAAGATAATGAAAACACCATACCCACATTTATTAAATTATTAATGTTATCATTTTAATATCAAGACTGCTTTTATAATAATATTTCAATCGATATTTTAATCTTGAGTCTTTTAAATTTAATTTATTTTAATATAATATTAAATGTAATAATGAAATATATTAATCTTTGCCAATCATAATGTTATGAAATCACTAATCAGGGGTGAATAAAAACATTAATTGATTGACTGAGTAAAAATAACATCATATATTATTGGAGTATAAATTATAAAGTATAATTATAAAATAGTGGTCGATTAATTGAAGTATTATACATTTGATAATATAGTGAAATTATAATTTATTATAATTTTGGAAATATTTGTGGGATTTTAAACTGAAAGCACATTTTCTAATGAATGATAAAGTTAGTTTTATAATGGATCAGGAACTGAATAAAAATAAACGGGTTTTGGAATCAAAACCTAAAATTCTAAAAATATTATTAACCCCTAAAGGAACCCGAAACATTATTAACCCTTAAATGTTATAATTCTGTTTGTATTATTTTGTCTTGTTTTTTTTTATTATCTTCATTGTTAAATTATAATGTTCTTGTAATCATGAAAAAAAAATGTTAATTTAACATTTAGTAAAAATGTAAATTATATTTGAAAACCAGTTGTGAACCTTAACTCTTATATTTTAATTTATTCATAGAACTGATTTTAGATTCTAAGCGTAGGGAGGAACGTATTGGTTTTTCAATGTTGTGCTTTAAAATTTTTTTTTTCTGTTTGTATACCTATACATTTTTTCGGGTAAAAGGAATACAGTAAGAGTTTTAGAGTAAAGAGTTTTCTTATAGAGAATGTATAATGTTAATTGGTACCTTAAAGAGATAACTTTTCAATTATCCCAGTAATTTTCTAAGTTTTCTTAATATTGTAAAGTAAAACTACCGAAAATAAATTAAATTAGTTACAAATTTGTAGAAACTCTAAATGTTTAATGTATAAGTATACTAGTCATTAAATATAGCACTATATTGACGTATTTTTTCATTTCATTCCAATAAATAAACAAAATTCAAAATATATTCCCAGTGAAAGTGGCCTACATATTATAATTATATTATACGTATTACATATATTAAGCAATATCACGATATTTGTTTGGTAAAATATTATATTATACGTGAACGATAATTCAAATCATTGTATTCATACAATTTTACACCTATACAATTTAAAACCATCGATCGGCGCATTAAAAATGCATATTTTTTTAAGGAAAATATTATTTTAAAATAACCCTTTAAAATCAGGTTATTCGAATAATTTCGAAAATGTATTCGTATACACACGGGTGATATCATATACGGATTATCTCTGTTATTCATTATGTATTCGATAACCACTCAAATTTTGATATTATGCCGTAAATAAATGTGAAAATATTTTCTACGTATTTTCCTGCAAAATCTATTTATTTTTATTTTACAACCTTAAAATATAATAAGTATATATACGTCGTCACGTACTCGTGTAAATCTGTTGTTCAGTATACCTACACAAAAAAAAGTCTACCTATATGATGAATATGCAAACGATGTGCTTGAACAGCAAAATATGTTTCGAAAGTTCAACGCTTCACATGCGCATTTATTGTCTTTGTTTTCGAAATAAATTTAATGTACCTAGGTATATATACAATGTCCACGTTTCGATTACATCCTTGATATGCGCATATACATAATAAACACGGAAACGCATGAAATTCCGGTCCACATATTATTTATTATAATAATTATGAATATTACCGAACGGAAAATAACAAATTTTAAAACTGAAATTTTCATTGACATTCCATAATTTATTGTACTGCAGATTACCTTACTCGTATTGTTCACATTTTAATATTAAAAATGTTTTCTTTATTTACTTTGTGGGGTTTCTTCAAATATACTTCTATATTAATAGGAAGTTGTACACCCGATCCCTGAGGGGTTCTATACCAATTGTATCATGGTCGTTTTACGGAAATTTCATGAAAAATTAAAATGTAACAATATAGAAAAATACTTAAATACATATTTAAAGTAAGTATTTAAACGGGATATTTGTTAAAAAAAAATGTTTGCGCAAAACACAGAAAAATGAATTTTTATGTGGTTTTGGCTTTATATAGGTATAAAAACAAAATCACCTTATACACAATGAGTATTCATATTACAACTCATTTCAAACTAGTCGGGGTTTAACAATTTTCTAAACTTTTTAAATCGCAGTAAGGTTTTATAATTAATATTACAAACATACCTATGACATTGTCTCCTAGATATTGTTTTATATATATTTTGTCATACTTGATTTAACTCTTAAATAATTTTTGGATACCACGTTGTTAGTTTTGAGTCAACATAATATTTTTACCGTCGAAAATCATTGATAATAACGACGTCCCCTTAATACCATTATTATATCTTTTTATTATCATTATTTGTCTATTATTATTATTATTATTATTATTATTATTATTATTATTATTATGTTATTCTTGTTTATAACTTATTTAAAGCTGTTTGGCGTTTTTTTTATTTAAATGCATAAATAAATATAACAGTTTATATAATATGATTAAAATCTCAAGTTTTTAATTTGATAAGCAGAAGTTATTATGCTCATTATTTATAGTATTAAATCTATAATAATATATTAATGAGTAAATAACCAAAAAATTCAATAATTGTGTTATTATTATTTACAAAAAATAATTATTATAAATTAGATTAAGATGTTGTAGGATATTGCGTACAAATTTTTAATTTTATAAATAAAATAGAAATTTATTGTATTATATTATATTTACTATTTTTATGCATAAATGTATAGTTATACATTTTAAAAATGTTATAGTATTATAGGGTTTTAATTTTTACTATCTATATTTAAATGACAATTATTACAAATTAAAATAATAGCTAGGTCAATGAACACATAGTAGAATAATTTTTTTTTAAATATGCATTGTTTGGATAACGGTGTGTAAAATTTTAATAATATAACAGATGAACGTGCTCTCGAAAAAGCATTGTGTGCCCCAGGCTTATGATGTTAATTTTTTTGAACCCTTTTCCCCGCTTTAAAGGTACCTTTGATGTTGTTCTCTCTCCTGTCAGTTGAATTTACTTAGAAAATATGTATAAATAAATTACACAATTTAATTTGAATAGAAATAGAATAGAAAATAATATTATATAATTTTAAGTTTAACCCTTAAGCAGGTCCAATAAAAACTAACATTAAAATTAAAACTTAAATATTACATTACATAGCATTTGTATAACTATTTTAAATTAGGAATTGCTTAATGGACATTCATAAATTATACTATTATATGATTTTAATACTTTTTATTACTGACAATTATTTATCAAAATTGTTGCGGATCAATATTACAGCCATGCACATTATAACGTCACAAAAAATGTACATCAAAAATTTAAAACAAACAGTATATAAAGATTGTATTGAGAAAAATGAATTTTGTATAAATTCAGAGTAATAAAATTTCTAAAATTACCGTGTTTCTAAACTTACTAGAGTTTTTATTTTTAAAGTGATATCCCCATTTACTCATTACTTAGTGAGTAAAAAAATCAATTAACTTTTTATAATTATATATTACGTCATAATATTTAAATGTGTATAGTCTTATATATATCCCCACGTGCCTATGAACATTAAAAATCTATTCGTCTGATGGTTAATTCAAATTAAGTAACACTCCCCCCCCCCACACACATACACTAACATATAAAAAAAACAGTATTTCAATGGTACGAGTTTCACTTAAATAATGCATAAATTTAGTTTAGTTTCGGCTTTATCATATTAGTTATTATTATTATTACATTAGATATATTTAATTAAATTACTTAAAATTAGTTCAAATAATGACTTATTTCTAAAAAAAAAAATGAAAATTTTTAACCACGCCTAAATAATGTATTAAAAATACATATCTACACAGTCTTACGTCTTTGTTATTTACTATATTTTAGTCAAGATATAAAATAGAAGGAAAATATCGATATAAAAATATATAACATTTTTTACTATATATATTTTAAGGATTCAACTGTTGTAGTAATTTGTTTTTTTATGCACCGAACTACTAAAGTTATTATTTTTTTTTTTTTACCGAGACTCAATTAATATGTTTTTCTAAGTTTTAGCACTCAATGTGTCTCCAACCACACATAGTGTTAATAGAAATCGGTACTTAATAATTATTGAGACATTATATAATATGAAGGATGCGAGAGTGAAAAATATATAAATGTTCGTGTTAAATGGGCGCACACTAAAATTAAAAGTTTTACCTACATCTTCTTCTTAGTTGCCAAATTCTAACAAGCTCAGGTTTGCACGCTCACGATTTTACATATTACTAAAGGAATCGAAGATGGTTGTTGATAGCTACGACAAGTATAGCTACCAAATTATTTTGTTTACGGGCTTGGTAAGTGTGACCGGCTTGCGCCGGGCCCACCAGTGAGAAAAGTCTCGTCGATTACCTCATTTTCTACCTGGGAGTCGAACCGAGGACCACGTGCGTTAAAATACGCATTTCGAACACTCTACTACAGTCGACCTCCCAAAATGGCATTCGGCCGATGACGAGAAAACGGAAAATACAATATTAATCAAATATTTATTTATATATTCGATGTTCTTATTATTATTATTATTATTATTTAACGTAAGACATTCAATTATAAATACATAGTATACAGGGTGTACATGTTGATGATTTGATAATTTTCAAAATTTTAAAAATTTTATGAATCGCTGACTGCTGTGTATTATATGGTACTATCATATATGGTGTTATTACTTACTTTCAATGCAGAAATCGTCATTTTTATTAGTTATCGACTGGATATTCGATACCGATTAAAAACCACTCACACGTAGGTGTATATTATACGCACTCGGAACAAAGTGAACTTGCGAACTATTTATACGATAGAGATACCATCCGAAAATTAGCTTGACGGATTTACTAATACCGCCTGCACCAAACAGCAACCGCGAGAGAACACAAATGGCATTTAAACCTGCGCAAGTGCGGTATTTATACACGAGGTTGCGATGATTTAAATATTGTGTCAAAAAAAAAAAACTTTATGAAAATTGAATATTATCGAACCGTTACGATCACATGGCGAACAATCGGACAAAAGCTGTCACAAGGTTGACCCATGGGAATGAGAATATAGCCTACCTACGTTTTAAGCACTTCACACGAGATGATGCAACGAAATCTACAATAATAAATATTATTTAATTCGCCATGTGTGTGTGTGTGTGTTTTTTTTTTTGTTTTATTTCGGACGTTATATTATGTGGAAATCGATGGAAACAGGTTAACTGTCCGTAATCGTATGTACGGGTGAAATGTATACGTTTTACAGCCACGAAACGTACAGACTTCAAAATACGCAAATGAAACCCAAAAACCATATTAAATATTACATATATTTTGCATATTATATTCTGTGTGTATCCAGTTGTCTTGGTCGAGTAAATACGTTCAAGCGATAATATGCGCATATTATTACAAAACAGATATACGTGTAGCCAGAATTTTACACGAACGTTGTTGTTTTTTTTTTTTTTTTTTTTTGATATTTGTATTATTCAACGCATTGCACCCGAATTAACCCGAAACTCAAAACCTGAATAAAACACGAATTGTTTTTGAAAAAAAAAAATAAAAATAAAATACCCGAAACCAAAAACACTTTTGCATTATATAAGTTCAGATACCTAGTATAATATTATTTTAGTGATATGTATAATATATAAATAGAAACCACGGCCATTTTATTTGTTATTTTTTACATTTATATATACGTTTAAGAAAACTTTACCGGAAAAATCGAAAACTAACCTCTTGAAAGTACAATATATATATACATCGAATTCGCTACCTATCCTAAAAAAGATCTTTACTAACTCCAAAACACTTCATCCTAATAAATGGGCACAGGTCGATAGAGAAAAATGTCTGTTGACTTGACAATCGATTGTCTTTACAGTACTTTTTGTCGTGTAAATCGCACTCGGTTGTAAAGTGTGTTTTTCTTAATGTCCGTCCGACTGTCCTTAATATTCGTTACCGTAGTTACCAATATTAATATTTACACTTTGTATTCGTTATAATCAATTTCGGTACAAAATGCTCATTATGTATTATTCATGTTATACTATTGTGATTGCTCTTCATTATTTGAAGAGTTTCGTTTGTAAAGAGTTATAAATAAATATAATCATTAAGAAGAAAATATCCATCTTTTTACGGAACCAATAAAAGGCATACAAATTACAAGTTGTACACTTGAATAACAATAACAAGTTTTTTTTTATTACTAAATGTACAATTGATAAATAATTAAGATATTGGATATTTGAAACCTTCGTTTTTCAATACCATCGTTGCTTTTTAATATTCGAACATCTAGAAAATTTAAACGTATGTGTTGAATAATCACAATTCACAAAAATCGCACATTTGAAGATACACCGAACATTAATTTAAATAAATAAACAAATAAATGCGAATTATAATAAAAAAAAAAATGGACAAAATAAATGCTGTTCCTAATAAAATTCCCAGTATGCCCGGTTACCGAATGAAAAAATGAAATTATGTTTGTATATAATTTATTTCCTAAAAAACACACTGTGCAGGGTAATTCTGAAATGAATAGGGACAACTTGTACACATTGGGCGACACGATGATGAAAGTTTTGAAATTTTTTTTGTCTACCATTGAAAATTAAGTTTTTAAATAGGAGTTCATATAGTATTTTAAGATAAATGTAAAAATAAATACACCATGACATAACCTGTGAAATTTCTCATACGAATCGATGTTATATATAATTTTTATCATTTTCGCCCATTTTTTTTTTTTTTTTTTTAATGTTTTAATGCTCACCGTCGCCTGATGTCACACCATGATGAAAAAATGATGTGACATGTCGATACGTATGAGAAATTTTCAAAAATATTATGGTATAATTTATTTGTTGACGTATATTATTATTTCTGTGACAAAATATGAGAATTTGGCTGATTGAATTTTAATTTTGTAAAAAAAATTAAAGTTGTTTGACATCTTTTCTATGTTTTAATAGAAACTTTTTTCAAAATATGAATTTTTGACTTCAGTATGACTAAACAAAATTTCATTTTTAACTTTGTATATCTAAAGCAAAAATGCATATTTCGAAAAACACCTCGATTAAAACCTAGAAAATATGTCAAAAAATCTTAATCTCTTTACAGAATTAAAATTGGATCAGCCATTCTCACAATTTCGTCACAGCGAAAGCAATTTTCTGTTCAAAAATTGATTTAGTACATGGCCTTATTTTCATTATTTTTACCCTCGCAAAATATATTTAACATAGACGGATATAGATACAAGCCCAAGAAGTTAATTTATTAATTTATTATTAACTTTATTAAATTCAATGACTAATTCTCTAACCGCATTAAAATTTGAATTAAAAATTTTATCATGTACGATAAATTGCTTATATTTATTTATATATATATACTCAATAAAAAATTATCGACTTGAGCCCCATTAATATAGAAAATGCATTAAGAGGACGTGATACCCCCCCCCCCGCCCCCGATTACTAGTGTAAAAACATATCTACGCAGAATGACTATAATTCGTTTCACAGCAGTTTAAGAATAAAACTACCTATTATATAATCGAAAGTTATCAATAGGTATTTTAGAGTGAATGTCATATTATTTTTATAAAATAATGCCTATAAAAACAGTTACAGCCGTAAACTAAAAAAATATTATATGTTTTTTGAATGTTAGATTGCATGCTAAATATTTAGTTTATTGAAAAAACGATATGAAATTCCTAACAAAATGTTGTCAACTTTCGATTTTATAATAGGTGGTTTTGCTCTTAAGCAACGAGTAGGAAACGAGTAATCGTAATTTAGCGTAGGCATGTTTTTTAAACAATAATATCACAATTACACAACAATAAAAAAATTAATGATATTCGAACAAGACTATTTTTGAATTAATTTTGAAATATATTTAAACATATTCAAATTATTGGATTTTCATTTTTCTTAAAATTTCATAAAAATTGCCCATACAAAAACCCTTAAAAAAATGGGTATTTGACGTTTTCTTAAGAACTCAATTTATTGTCTATCACTTGATTACATTTACTAAAGAGTATTATATACGTATATATTACTGTTTCGTTCAATAAACGGTTGTGTGTGTGTGTGTTTTTCTTTATTTTAAGTGTCTACTCCATTAAATAATAATAATAATAATAATAAATAATATACATTTTTAAAAAAGGTGTACTTCGCTTATCGGATAGGATACTCTTGGAGGATGTATTGCATTTTAAAGACTTATGCAATGATAAATCATTGCATTCGAAAAAAACGATTTTGAGTGGAACTCCAGTGTACTATACATAACTATTAATATTAATTATATCATTATTCAGTTATTCCTGATTTAAAAAAATTTTAATATATAAAAATTTATTTACATATATTTATCTAGATAATACTATTTTCCTTAAATAGTACTACATAAAAGCATAAAAGATAAAGACATTTTTATCTAGATACATCCAGATAAATCTGAACACTGGTTATATACTATATTATATTTAAAACATTCAGGTGATAGAAAAAGGCAAAATTAACAGAGAAATTCAACAAATATTAGGATTTTAAGGTGTGTTTTTCCTTACGTCCGTCTGACTGCATTCTTTACAATTCGTTGCCGTGGTTACCAATATCAATATTTACGATTTATTTTCGTTTTAATACATTTATAAAATTTACAATATACTATACCTATTCATGACGTTATACTTATATTGCGTTTCGTTATTTGACTTCTGCGTGTAAAAAGTTATAAATAAATAGCGAGCAAGTAATAGATGGAATAACACTGTTTATCAAATAGGGTACTCTAACTGGACCTATTCAAAGTACTGATTCTGAGCAGAGCCCCGATGTAAGAAGGACTATTACTGCCAGTTATAATATATTCAGAGTTCAGTATATGATTAACATAACGTATCATATTTTGCCGTTCTTATCGTTTTGTACCTATCTGATGGGGTTTTCCGTTGAATTAATAATTGTTTTTAAATTAGGTAATTTGCTACATTAAGAGGATGTCAGCTATTTCTGAAGGATTTCGTACAGGCGATTTTTATAACATTTATTGAAAAATACAAATCCAATAACTTAAAAATATTTAAATATATTATTAAATATGGTAAACCATATTTATAAAAGGCTTTTTAAAATGGTTTAAGAGTTAAGACACCTATTATAAAATATTTAAAAGATAACATTTCATATACGATCTCATAATACGATGTTTATCATTCTTTTATTCTATAGTACTGCCAGTGGCGTCATTTGGGGGGTGGCAACTCATACATTTGCCCCAGTCTAAACTTTAACTCAATCTCAAGTCGGCAAATTTAAAAATTTTAACTGTCCAATATTTTTGTAATTGACGATTTCGAAAATGGAAATATAAAAAATATCGATTATCAAGTCGGCGCAAATACGTAAATCATCATTATATAATTATAATATGAGTAGGTACAAGCGGCGAGTTAATTATATTATTTTGTATACCGATCATGTCTAAAGTCGAACCATTCAAATCACCTATATATAGGTAGCCACAAATCACGTGTATCGTATGAATTGCAATAAACTGATCTAAACATTTAAACAATAAAAAGATAACATTGGAATCCACCATTC
>JAIPRL010002958.1:29551-52349 GCA_025469235.1 Pemphigus obesinymphae | reverse complement strand
CTAGATACAATTTGCTACCGAAAACCGGGTATGAGTGTAAAGATCGGAGTACTCCTTCTGGTAGAAAAAGTGTTTACAGAAAAAAAATAAATAAATAAATAAAAATAAACATCATTGTAAAACCATAAGCTTCCTTGTTACGCTCAGAATCTAAAATACATTTGAATTTCAATAGCCATTAAAAAAAAATCTGTAATCATAATAACAATTGATTTTAAACCATTTTTCGTTACGTCAAGGAAACTACTACTAAGAAAATAAAAAAAAATGATCTCTTCAAAAAACCAGCAAAAATTAATTTTTCATCAAAATTTTTTGTTTTGGAATAAATTCTATCGGAAGAAACAAAGAAAATATTAAATAATTTTATTACTTAGCTTAATAAATATAAATCATGCAAGAACAAATTATAATTTTGACCAAATGCGTAACATTTTTTAAATGTTATAATAAAAATGATAAAAAAAAAAACAGAAATAGAACTATTAACTAGGAATATGTATCTTCTAAAATAATTTTTTTAAAGAAATCCAAAAAAAAACTGTTTTTATTCATATACTATATTCCTAGCTAATGTATACAATTTTTCGCTTAAATGGTGTAAAAATTTCATGGGTTTCATTAAAATACATAATAAACGGTTTGCTCTTGATTATTCTCCATAGAATAACACACCGCTGTGACACAGTCACTAATTCTTTTTTGTGTATTGCGATTTTGTTTTTATTGTTTCGTCTTCTTTTATAGCAAATGGTATTTAATGTATTCTGCGATACGTTTAGTGCTTTCACAAAAGAACACAGACAAACTGATTGATGTCAAGATATAAAAGGCATTCCATTTCAAATATTTAAGTTTTCCTTTTAAGTTGTTGTTCGATGTATACATGTCCTTTAAAACATTTCTCTATCATCTCCCACGTGTTTATTCTGTACCTTTGTGTCTTAGAACTGTAAAAAATCACGATAACTACAATTTTCATCAACAACGAAAGTTTATAAAGAATTTAGATTATAATTTTACGTAGTTTATTTTAAAACAATATGAAACCATTTTTGAATTAATAGATGTTCAGCGAGATCATATTCAGGCCATAGAAGGAATTCATGCGCTAGGGGTACAATAATATCAAAGAGGCAATTTCAATAAATTTTAGACAAATCACCTTTTTCTTTTGCTTATTTGCCGTTTACAAAGCGATTTATCAATTTTTCGCTAGGGGCACTAATCTTGCTACGGTTTTGATTTTCAGTACAGATGTCTCCGACTCTAACGTTACACGTTATACTCTTAGGTTTAAAAGTTGTAGTGGTGCCTAGAATTGTGTGCATTAGAAAATCTAGGGCCAAGAGTGAGAATAATTCATAATTGTTCAGGAGATCATTTTTAAATTTCTATTAAAATATTGATAGAGACTATTTTGATTTGCTATACTTAACTCAATAATGATCCGAATTAGCATATTGAAATTTAAAAATATAGCCCGTGCTAAAATAAATAATTGAGTTTAAATATTGTCTTAATAAAAAATTGGTGATATAGTATACCTACATGTTAACCTATTATTGCATTTTGTTATGAGACTTTTTTATATTAAATATTACTGTTACAATGATTTTTTGTTTATAACAAAAAAACATCGAGTGTAACAAATGAAATCTGTTTTGAGAGTCAAAGTTTATCCTTAAAAGATTCTATGGTAAACTGTTATACAGAAAATCTAAATTTTTAAAAATTTCAAAAATCGATGAATTCTAGATATAAAATATACGTAATCACTATCGTTCTAAGTATAAACATGCTAATATATAAGAAAAAACTTGTATAATGGTGTGGGGTGTTAACTACATTTTTATAAAATATAAAACTACTCTTTTATATAATATATATCTGCTATATATTATAATGTATTTCTAAATATCTCGATTTAATGACTTTGATTTTAAATTCCATATATTGGGATAGCTATGGGATACAGATAGATAATTTTATATATAACTCTTTACATAATTTTGATGTTCAAATCATAGTTCTAAGTCCAATATTGACTAATTCACAGCTGTTTGAAATTTGTAAAAAAATTATCGTTTACAATTTAACATTATTGGATTTAGAATCACGGTTTATACTTTATATGATCAATTTACTTGAACAAAATGTTTCTACTTAAATCTGGTGTCACAAATTAAACAAAAAACATTTTCGACTACAATAACATAATTTATTTACAAAAAAAAATATAATTTTTTTTATATAGAATAATTCTTAAAATAATCGTAACAAGGTCAATTGTGTCACCATATACTTGAATATACTGTTTTTTCAATATTAAAGCGTTTAAAATTATAAAAAAATATACTTATTTGGTTAAAAAATAATACATTGTTTTTTCAAATCTTATTTGACTTTAATTAATACATTATGACTGTAATTTTTAATATTTGGATGTTTGATTTTTTCGTTTATAATGTACTAGACTTAATGTATTTTATTTTTTAATATATAGTTTATATTTTTATATTTTTTTTTCTGGAAAGAGAGGAGGTAAAAAATGATTACTCTATGACGTAAAAATTCATTTGTCACTAAAGGTATAAAACATAATTTATTTTTGAAATTTTACATATAAAACATTAATAAATAATAAGATACTTATCAATATATATTGAATCTATTTTAATTGTTAAATTCTCTAGTTTGAAGTTTGAACGAAACACAAAAATTCAACGTCAGACAGGGTTGAAAATTATTGTTCAATTTTACATGTGTACATAATGTATTCGTTTTCGTTTAAAGATACATATTACGTATACCTCGTGTACATATTTTAATTTAAATTATATATACGCAGTTTCGTAATTTATTTTTAAAATGTTAATTTATTGTAAATTATGAGTTCCCAAACTATATTACATCTGGTAGTCGACGCATTTTCATTAGCGTTATGCGAAGTTTATTCACTTTTTTTTTTTTTATTATTTAAATTAATTTTCTGGCGATTTTTCGTGCATAACGTGAGTTTGATTATATTTTATCAGACGAGCTAAAAAAAAAAAACAAAGTTTATGGTTCAAATAATATTATCGTGAAATTATCGTGTCTTAAAATAAATAGCATTATTTCCATAAATATAATAGTATTATACAAATATATTTATGTGTCCAGGTTACCTGTAGTACGGTTAACAGTGAAAATTCAAAAACAAAAAATTAGGTATATATAGAATAAAATTTATATTTCAAAATAAAAACAAATATATATTATAGTATCGAGTCGATATATGAAAAAGGAAACACAAATAAATCATTCGATCATCCTTATATTCTCACATCACAGACATCACAGAAATAAAAAGTAACTGTAAGTAATGGTGTTATTAGCTTATCGTGTAATATGACGTGCACATATTGTGATATTATATAACATGTTTTTTATTTGTTTTTTTTTTTTGCTGCACTAAAAGTTTTCGAGTCCCAGTTATAAATAACAACATTGTTAAAAGTTTCCGTCGCCCCGCAGCCGCGGGGTGTATTCTACATTTTAATTGCGTAAATTATGAAAACGTTCAGAGTTCTGACGTGTACAAGGTGGGGAACCGTTAAATTCAGATAAATATCGCATTCTTGTCACATACTATTATGCCGCAGTGTCCGACCGACAAATTTTAATGGGCACGAAAGGAACAAAAATATATTTTAAAAACCAACAAACAAAAAAAAAAAAAAAAAGAAGAGTATAAATTATTATACAGAATGTGTCGTACTCCAGATGCACGAACACGTTAGAAAAATTAATTTTCTCATTTATTGTGATTTCCGACTTTGCAAAATGTTTTGACTACGCGTCAATTTAAATAAGCAATTTTTTTTAAAGTTATAAGTTTTGGAAAATGTAAGCACGTACCTCTATGCAGCTACCTAAATACGTACTTTACTGTACCGTTTTCGATATTGTTACTTCAAAAAATTCACTTGGCCCAATGAAAATTTAAAACGGAAATTATTATATATTTTACGTTCGACCGTTCAACGATATTTACTATTTTTTAATTTTCATGTTGCCCGTTCTCGAGAACTATTTAAAAATCTTGAACTAAAAGTTTGTTATGACAATATTGTTACAACATTGAAAAATAATTTTCATTTATCGATTTTTTAGGAAACGAAGTAATTATCTAGTTAGTTTGTTCTACGATGCGTTATGGATAAAATTACCGCTTTTGAATTTTCAAATACAATTTAGTATAAAAAAAATCATTATACACACGGAAAAAACGTTTAAACGTTTTACAACACCGCGTTGGCCACATGCAAACGAAGAGGGTACAACTTATTCAGAGCACTTGGAATCGAAATTCGGAAGTCAGATTTCATGTTCAAGTGAACCATTATTGGAGTTTTGGTTGGTTTTTTTTTTTTTTTTTAGAAGTTTTTAACAATCGGCGAGTTGTGGCATGCGTGTAGTCCAAAACGTGTACGTGTCGCGATTGCGGAAAAACGAAACGTTTTCCGGCAGACTCGCGTGCACACGGTGTTTTAACGTTTGCCTGTATACTGTCTAAACACACCCTGTATATGCGCATAAGTACGTCGGATGGTGACCGTTATGGTAGACTCGAACAACTTTGCGATTGAATGGAAAAGACAAGGTGGTTTAAAAGTGGAAAACGAGGGGGCGTTCCACTTTTGTTCGCGCTAAACGTTTCGCACTGCACTTATAGCCGTGTTATGCGTGATCGTCCGGTGTACGTTATGAGATCGCAAGACCGGCACGTTACGACTTATCAACGCGTATATGCGTGTGCTGTTTTTACATACATAATATACGTATGTGTGTGTGCCTTAGCGGGTTTATGTGTATTTTATGTCATAGTACGCGTATACGCGGGGGAGAGGCGCGAGAAATGGTACCGGTCATTTTTCGAAAATTCACCCTACTTTTTTTTTTACCGGTAAATTATTTTTACGACAAAAACGTCATGTCGGTTACACCTTAGCCGCGTACGTACTATTATACGTCCTCATCTATCATGTCGACACAAAACACGGTATAAACCATCGGCGGCGGCGTTTTCGTTGTTGTAATAAGACACAAAAAACAAACGAAAAAATGTCATATGAAAGTTAACACATATAAAGAAAATTATATTCTACATGTGGAATGGAAAGGAATTTTTTTTATTTTTCTAGGAAAATGGACGGTGGAGAAAAATTACTCCGACTTTTTAAGATTATCACGTCCATATAAGCATCTTTAGGTTAGATTTTTTCGGACATTTTTTACTGAAACGATAAACGGATTCGATTATCGGATTATTGGTGCACTTTATTACGATCCTGGAGGATAATTATTATACGACCGAGGACCGTACATATATATATATGTATATACTATATTGTACTTGGGAACTCATTGAAATTTCGTTATGGAGGTATATGTACCAAACTTTGGGTGTAAACTGATGTATATACTAGTTGAAGATAATATGAATTTTTAATCGGGTTACACGGTTATGTTCGGAAAAGTTTACTAGAATTTCATGACAAGCCATCGTGAATTTAATTAAGATCAGCGTACTGGTCTACCTTTGAAAATCTCAAAATTACCATGCCCGGATAAAACTTTTACCCGCCGTTCAACTATGAATCCGAAATATTCATGTCCGCATTTT
Source organism: Pemphigus obesinymphae (assembly GCA_025469235.1). Classification (NCBI taxonomy): domain Eukaryota; kingdom Metazoa; phylum Arthropoda; class Insecta; order Hemiptera; family Aphididae; genus Pemphigus; species Pemphigus obesinymphae. The sequence goes on along the minus strand of JAIPRL010002958.1, from coordinate 46,678 downwards.
TAAGCTCTCGTTATTATTTCGAAAAATATGCCAGTCATATTTCAATCGAAAAGTTTTCAACGTTTTCTCGAGTAAAAATTAGAACAAAAAAAACAAAAATGTAAAAATTACATTTTAATAACGTCCAAGTACTATACTTACCTAGGTGTAACCGTTGTTCCATCGAAAAACTATATTGAATGTAAAAAAATTTTATTTTAAATACTTTTAAATTATCATTAATTATTATTCCTCGTATACGTATATATAAAATATGATCAAATGCTGTTGGAAAATGATCAAGATCGCAATTTCTTTAATTATATCAAAACAATTCGTACCGGACGGTCTAAAAGGTTTCTGTTTTTCAGGGAAAACGCCAAAGGACTTTTGGAAAACATTAAAGGATTTTCACTGTTTTAAGCCTCGCATGACTCATAACTTATTTGCAATTATATGTACGCATATAAAATGAAATTATTATATAAAATAAATAATACCTAATTTACTAAATATGTATAAATGAAAATTAATTATTGAAACTAAAATAAATTCGTCTAAAACAGATTAAAACTTCCACTTTTGCGCTTTAATAACTCCTCGTTTGAAAATATTCATTCTTTTCGGAATCGAAATTTAGAACTCGAAAACTAATTACAAAACTAAGTTTTGAACTAATATTAATTTATAATATACGGTTTTCTCAGTTTTGTGTATTATATCCATAGTATAACGTTTAAATTTTTTATTCAACACTTTTGTCATATATGTATATCGTAAAACCATTTAGAAATTCGTGTTACGTTAATAAAGTACGAAACTCGGTTCGCTCGTTTGCATTATAAATTCAGATTATGAAACTACTCAAATATGTTTTTTTTTCCGGAAATATTCACATAAAATAAAGTATTTCGATGATAATGTGTTTCATCGACCGTCGACCTATTCTACGGTTACTAGTCTAACGATTTATTACAAAAAATATGATGTACATACTGATAAGTCATATCATTTAATCTAAAATTACATATCAACAAGTGTTCGGGATATACATGTTTTTGTTGTAATTAATATATATTTAAATATAATATGTTTTGTTTTGTTTTTCTAAATTTTACTTGAATCACAACATATTTAAAGTGTCACGAGGACGGTATATATAAATTATTTTACTGTGGTATGGAGAATAAGGAATTTTCGCAACTTCTCACAAGGCACAGACGACGTACGTTTTCCATGCTACACCTCACACATACTATACGTTAACTAACAATAGGCTCTGATTTCAGTAAATTTATGATTAGAGTTCTGGAAAAAATCATTTTCTCGGTTAAAAAAAAAAAATAACAACAAATTAGTATTGTGTTTAGAATATGTAATGAGTATAAAACACGTATTTAATGCACTTTTTAAAGACTCAATTATATATTTCAATACTAGTACATTAGGGATTTAATATTTATTTATTTTAAATCGCTAAAAATCGCGTAATTTATAATTTTATATTTTTGTGTGTTTTAACATGCTTATCAACATTTATTATCAGAGTAATCACTCGAATTCAAATGTTGTTTATAATCAAACATTTCAAAAAATTATAAAATTATATTGTTAATAAAAATAATGGTTTTTTTATTTATGCACAAAAAATATTTAAATACAAATAGTTATATTCTGAACATTTATATCTGAAACAAGATGGCATCTTAGTTTAAATACGCATTTGTTTATATTAAAAGTAAATTTTTATGGATTTGGGGATTATTTTATTTACATATCTAAACTACGTATATACAAGTACTCGATTTATAAATACAAAAAATTTTGGGTAAAAAAAAACAAATATTTTATAATATTTAATCTATTAAGATACAATAGAGGGAAATAGATCAATTTATTTCTCATCCCATTTTTCATTTTTTGTTCGACTATCCATTGTAAAACTGAAAAATTAATCTCAAATATGATAACAGGTATGTTAAATAAGTTTCCTATCCCCCAAATAGTCCTAAATATTTTTTGAAAGTCCATCTTGAAAGTCTTGAACGAAACTCAAAATGTTTAAAATACTTTTTTTCTTTTTCTTTTATCAGTATGTATAAATTTTTTAAATACATTTGCTTAATTGCTCATATATATACATATAAAATATTATATCATTTTGGATCAGTATTTTATCTATAAATCGATATTTTGCAGTTTTTTTATGTTTTATATACGAAAAAATGTATAAATAAATAAAAATACGAGATAAAAAAATATGGATTCAATCCGACTTAAAAAATATCCATCGGTCATCGGCCTTGTTTTATAATATAAAAGCTGAGTAGTGATTTTGATTCCGATGGAATGGATAAGTCATGATTTTGAAGAGATAACTGTATTTTTTGCCATATATACATTTTTAATTATAACGTATATTATATAACGTCATATCGTTAAATTTCAATATCGGATAAAAGATTTTTGGAAATAAATTTTAGTACCATTATACTATTCTGAGACAGTGCTTTACTAAAATAAAAAGCAATCGAAAAACTTACTTAATAATTTAAAAAAAATGTATCTTCTGTTTTTAAAATCCAATAATTTAAAACGGGATTCTCTATATAATACATATGAAAATGTAGATATTTTATATAAAATAAAACAAAAATGTACAAATTATACAACATAATAATAGGTAAGTATTATACAATAAGAAAAATGTATAACGTAGGTAATTTTAATAAAATGAAGAATTAAGATTTAATAATACAGTATAGTGGTACTACCTAACAAGCTGTGAAATGAATAAAATTGATAAAATATTCTATTTAATCATTAATTTTCAACGGAAGTCTGTAGATCAATTTATGTTTACAAATAAATTTGCTAACACACGAGACAGATTATCGGAAATTGTAAGAGTTAGTAATTGTATTTATTTGATGGCTGCTCAAGAGTAGACATTTGTAAGTCTTTGTGGAGATCACAGTTATTGCTTATTTATCAAGGAGTAAAAGTTAAAATACGAAATCAAATTTACTGAGAACTTTCAAATATTATTTGTTCAAATTCGATTACTACAGAGTTTAGCAATTCTCTGGATTTGAATTCCATATGATTATATGTGAAGTTTATTTGAAAAATACATTTTAAAACTAATGAAAAAAGGGAAAAGATAATATTTTGAGTTAAGAGTTGTTTACACACAAATGATCTCTATACTCTAAGAAGAATGTGTGCGAAAATCGTGGACATTCTACAAAACTTATGTTAAAATATATTTAAAATTTTTTTCTAAAAATAAAAAGACATCCACAAAAATGAAGAGGATTTTTATTTCTAAAGGATTTTAATATAATATATGCATTCTTAATTTATACAAATATGATAGCGATTGCAGATTTTTAAAATTTAAGGCAGTTAGTTTAAATAATTAGATTTTTCAAAATATTGTCAAAATAACAGATAAATATCAAATTGAGATATAATTTTTGAAAACTTTTTTTATACACTAAAAAGTGATACAATCTACCTAACAAATTCATAAAATGTAGTCTAATTTGTTATTTATGTTTCATTTTTCTACAATATCATAATATATTATCTCTGATACTTTTATATTATGAGAAAGATTAAATGAAGTACATAATAAATTCGTTATCAGTTATCACCATAACTGTTCTTTTATAATAATTAATAATAATAGTAATTTTATTATAATTGTGTTTAATAAATAATATTTGGTGAGTAAATAAAAATAATCTATTATAGCTTTTGATGTAAATAATTAAATGGTTGGCTAACTTTTAGTTTAGTAGCCTAACTTATAAACATTTTCCAGAAAATGCATTTTATTAAATGGGCTCCTTAATTTTATTTCATTACATTATTATTAGGGTTCAAACTTGTATTTACATACTTTTATAACAAAAATATTTATAGGTCTTATATTAAAAATTCAGAAGTGACTCTTATTTAAAATGCATTTTTACCGAAGTAACAAATCGTATTTAATTGTTAATTTAACGTAAAATAACTGTTGGGGGAAAAAAAAACCAAATTTAAAATCCAAATTTCACATTGTAGAATATATATAGGTACAGTGATTGTAATATAATATTGTCATCGTTGCAGTGGTTTGCCTTTCCCCGTTATTTCTGTTATCGATTTGTCAATAACTAGGTAGTTATTTCGACGAAAATATGGAGTTACGTATATTCGGTTTTGTTTTTTTTTCGCGAGCGATTTGTTTACAAAACTTTTATGAATTTTTTATTTTTTTTTTTTTTTGTAATTTTTGTCACATGTAATTTTCGGGACATTCTCAGTTTTAAACACAAATACTATCGGTAATTAATTATTTTTATTCGATTTAACATAAAGAACGAATAACCCGTTTACGCAAACGAATAAACTGCAGATCCGGAACGGTGTATCGGGATTAGGGATTGAGATTCAAACCTGATAAATGTTTCATGAACGCAGACATGGATTACACGTGAAATTACGACCATAGTAATTTGCATAAATTATGAACTAGATTTTATAAGAATCCTTTTAGTGAATCACATACTGTACACGTAATATTATACCATCGAAAAACATTTGGCGTCCAAATATTTACACGTCCGTATATTCGATAAATAATGTATTTTTTTTTTCAAGAATGCACTTTCATAAAAAAGATTAATTATTTAGATATTTAATTTATGGAATACGTTTAATACGTTATACGAAATATATATTTATATAATATCAAACATTGCTGTTCCATAAAACCGAACGTATTTATTTACTCAACGTCGTCATATTAATACGAGTATATACCGCGGTACCTATACATAATTGATGAACTAACCGCGGTATACACGAGGATGGAATATTTTTAAAATAATCTTCTTCTACGTACTCTAATGGGATTTAAGAATTGTTTATCGTTTCAATTTAAACTTTAGTTTTCGTGCGGTTGAACTATTAGTATACTAGTACAAAACATTTGATGGTCTACAATGATATTACGGTATATTATTATATTCGCTTAAAAATAATGGTAATATAAATTGAGCGATTGGCCGGGAACAAAAAAAATAACTAAGTAATACAGAAAAAATATGATCGTTCTTTATTTGTGAAAACTTGGGGGGGGGGTCAGGAGATATCAGTCTATCGCGTTGCTATCGGAAATCGTGCACTGTGCCCACGATCAGTTCAAACATAATGTAAAAAATTTAATTCTATAATTTTAGATTATTTTTGTCAAAATACCAAACTATATTTTATATCAAAAACCAGTTTCGAATTTACGCGCAGAATGGGGGGAGGTCCAAGGGTACTGGACCCCCAGCTGTACTAATATATATATTAATATTAAATATCTATAATTACTTTTCGTATTATATCTTTAAACAATAATGTTTGATGTTTATTTGTTTTATATTTTTCTTGTGAGTAATAATTTGTTCACCAGAAGACATGACGTCATGTTCTAATTTTTTTATGTGTAACTTTTTTGTAAATAAAAATTATTCATACATGTTTTAGCACGAAATTTCTATCAGCACAGTACTTTGAAGAGGTCATTTGTCGATTTAATTATTTATTTTTTTAACACATCAGAAGAAACTATTAAAAAATTACGAAGAATAAGGGTTAAAAAAATGGTGATTTCCTCATATATGCAAAAATATTAGTCTTAAATACTTGCAAATTTTACAGAGTATGTATTTGATTCAAGCTAGGGGAACGACGACTGTGGTCGAGTGGTCAAAACGCATATTTTAGCAATCGAGGTTCCCAGGAATACTCCCAAGTAACAAATGGAGTAGTCAACGAGATTTTTCTCGCTGGGGCGCTCTGGTTTCTGGTGCAAGCCGCCCATAAAACTAAACCCGTTCAAAAATTTTATAGTTATTAATCCATCTTAGACTGTAATAATACGAGAAAATGCAAACCTGAGCAAGTTAATGTTTGGAAAATATGAGAATGTAAAACGGATAGGTAATTTTATTTATTTATTCAAAGTTAAAAATTAAAAAAAAGATTTCAAAAATAATTACAGAATAAAAAAGTTAAATTATGCCACAATTGGTACATATTAATTAATTTCGTGGAATCGGCAGCACCAAAAAGTTTTAAATCTGTATTTTTAAATCGTTCAAGTATGTAATCAATTTTAAATTTGATTGATGATCTTTTATAATTTTACATACTTGGAATAACTAAAATTTAATAAATAATTATAAGAGAGTCGAATGGTTTTAATTTTAATTTTTTAGCTCATGAGCAATTTCCTAATCGAATATATAAAAATACTTTTTCAAAAATGTATGGTTTAGAATTTAAATCGTTTTAATTAGTAGTCCGCGTTATGAAATCCATGATAATGTTCTCTGTGATTGTTCGTTGTTTTGATAGAATTATGAAGTAATTTTAAGTAACGTTATTTCACAGTGAAAGTCTCGTGTACTTATTTCACAGAAAAAAAAATTTATTTCTTAAACATTATTTAATAATGTTACTGACTTATTGGGCGCCAATCGTATTGTTTTCGTCTGTAATGTTGATTAAAATAAGCATAACAAAGTATGATTATTAATTAGTATTCTATCTTTTGTTTCCATGATAAACAAAATGATATGATACTGTATCTTTTATCGCAAGGAATTTAATAAGTGGTACAGTATCAAAGTACAGAGAACTCAAAATCCCATTAAAGATATCAAGAAAGCTCGATGGTATCGTTCAGATGGCATTCGGTACGTTTTATGTCGTGGATCCGAGTTAAACTACGTATATACAATATTGAGTTAAATCATTTTAAAGCATATTCTGAGTCGTTGAATATTTTCCGTTATTTACAATAGACAGTCGAAATCTCGAATATGACAAAATAATGAGCGCGCGCAAATTAAATTCGTTTGATTACAACGAACCCTTTTAAATCCGCATTATATTCCGAACACTAAATAATATAGATTGTCATTTAAATTATAACATTTTATTATAACAGAACAATATTAAGTAAAAAAAAAAAAAAAAAAACAATTTAAGAGTAAAGGAAAATTTTATCGTCCCATTACCTTCAAAACGAAGAGTTTCTAAATATATTTAATTAAAAAATATGTTATGTTATACAACATTTTAAATTTAAAACTATTTCATATTTTAAAATGTATAAATTGTACAAAATTAGCTATTGGTACTAGCTTTTTAGAACATTATGTAAGTTATATAATTATCTCAGAGCGAAAAAAGACGTTGTCATAAAATAACATTAGCAGTATTAGGTATGTACGATGAACTGATAGTATATTAAAATAAAATATAAGGACAATGCAGTATTTTTGGGGATGGGGGGTCTGAATTTAACCCTTTATCCACATGTCAAATTCTCCATCAAAAATTTCTAGTTTGGTATTTTGATATTTTTTACATAACTACTCGACCTAAAAAATTATAACTAATAATGCCACTTTTTTATTAGAATATGTTTCTATTTCTTTATGTTATTAATTATGTTTGAAAAAATAACAAAAAAGTATGAGAATGGGAGAAATACGCGTGTGTAAAATTCGAATTATTTAGTTATAATTCCAAAAATAATGGTCGAAAAGACTTGCACCTTGTAATTCATAAATAATACAGTATTATTTTACTTCATGACATTTTAAACAAATGTTATAAAGTTTTTAATTTAATAATAATGATACATTTTTAAAATGTTATAAAGTTTTTAATTTAATAATAATGATACATTTTTAAATTAAAGTCTTAAAAATTGAAATAATATGTTTTGAGACTTTAATAAACATTTAGCCGTATTATATACACACGATACAATATATTCAGGGATGAATTTGATGGAGTTTTATCAATTTTTCAAATTATATAATTATATAATCAAAAATTACCACTGTAGATCGCCCCATAATTTTGGAGATTTTCTTAACATGATTTCATAAATATAAGGTTGACTTTTTTTTTAGCTGATTTGTAATTTTTCAAACCCATTTTCAGAACATTTTTAAGAACGGATTTTTTTCGCAAACCATTGACCTTTATAAATGATCTTTAGATGTGCACTCAAATATATTATTAAACATAATTGTGTGAGTATGAGGATTAGATTTATATCTTTAAAATATTCACTTTCTTTCTATTTATATATATATATTATTATTAGATTTGAATATTGTAAATTTTTTTCGAAATTTTTATAAAAAATTCGTCGGTTTTATAAATTTAATCAGTATAATTATGAGCAAGAGGGAAAATAGCTATGAGTGCCCTTTCACACCAAAATGTACGTTATTTTATGGGGGTATATACGTCTTCGCTATTGAAAAACTCATATCTCATATCAAATCTCATATTCCTCTCCACCTTATTAAATATTCCTAAATACACCCCTATATAAGATAACATTGTAAGAATGTTGATCGGTTAGCTAATAAAACATTCTTAATAAAAATTAAAAATTAGTATTTAAGTTAGTTATAAATGTAAAATATATAGCTAAAACATTGTTTCTTTCACTTATTTTTTTATATTTGTAAAAAACAATTTTGTATTTTATCAATAACTTTTAACGTAGAAAACGAAGCCACCATAATATATCACTGTTCTAGTGACCGAGCTTTAAAAAAGGAAAATAATCGAATGTCTTATTTAAATTGTTAGTACGACTATTGGATATAATAAAGATATCATAGATGTATTTAGTCGATAGGTGCCAAATTAAAATAGGATTAATACAATTCAATGCACAACATTTTTAAAACACGTATTTAAGTGATATCCTGTTCCTGGTATACTATTATGTAAGCGGATATTAAGATATACTTAAATTTATAACCCGTCCAGTTCATATGCGTCCTTGGTAACGTCACACGTTTGACCAGATCATGGGTTCAAAAATATTAATTGAATAATGTGTGATAACTACATTGTGCGATTTTTATATTATCATAGATATAATCATAGATATTATCGGGTAATCACTATTTTTCCTGGTGTATTCCATATATATAACCTAAAAATTAAGTATTTAGGCAGTACATCTGTGCTTCCACAATTTTAATAACCACTACAAATTTTAAATTGTAACGATCGCTAAAGGCGCAGATGAACTGGACGGATTATGGCGATCTACAAAATCAAAGGTAAGCTAATAAATAATAGTAACTGTTAAATTATTGTTAACTTTTTAACGTAACTAGTTACTTTGGTGTAATGTTAATGTATTAAATTATCAAGTTAAAAAATATGCAAGTAAGTTAATAAATATATAGATAATTGTTGTTCATTCAAAGTATGTTAAAACAATTATTTAACTTTGAATCGAACTTTTATTAGTACTTAGGTATATAATACACTGATATATGGAACTCAATAGTTAACCGAATTGTTAAAATTTTTATTTGTAAATAACATTCATTCTGATATTTTAAAAACAATTAAATTGTTTAATATTGGTTGTATAAAATATAAACCATATGGATGAAAATCAATATTTTTGTCAACTTATACCAAGTTTTAATTTTATCTATGTTATATCTTATATGTATAGTAATCATAATACATCCGCCAAACACTGTTAGTTATCCCATACCCTTGCGTAAAGTCAGTTGATGATAATTGTTAAAATTTAAATTGTTGTGTTGCATTATTACCCAATTTATATTATTCATACTCTTATTATCATTTGATACTTGTTTTATGTTTCTTTGAAATTATCATTATCTTAAAAATGTTAATGTACATATATGTATTAATTTATATTTAATATTTATTATTATTTTGTAGCCAAAATTTAAATAAATTTCAATGTAAATACACATTTTGTACTTTTATATTTCACTTGTCACTAATTTATTATAATATAAATAACAAATTTTTATCATGAACAACTCATACAAACAAATATTGAGCAGTGTAATTATTTTTCAATATAAATAAATAAGTAACTTATAACTTTAAATGTAACTTGTAACCAATTAAACTATTAGAGTAACTTGCCCATCCCTATCTATATAATTCAGTGTAATAAATTACCTTTTAAATCTCAACTATTTAAAAAATATATTCAAATTATTATTTAACTTTCACTAGTAAAAACTAAATTATATGGTTAACATTGCCCATCCTTAACCATAAATTATAAATATAAGAAATTCAGATTATTTCTGTATCTTGAATGGGAATTTTTAATCGAGACCTTAGTGATGTACAGACATTTCATACTCTGTTATTTATCTAATATTGTTTTCAAGTTAATTTGTATCATTAATTTAGAACTTATAGGGATTTTATATTTTTTTTTTCGGTGATTTTTATAGAACGTTTTTGTTTTTGGGTAATGATATTACACAGAATACATCTTAGAATCGATCAAAAACATTGGCTTTTTCGTTTACTGGTAAATCGATATTCGAAAATTTTATCAAGAAGTTTTTGGACAGTACAGGACACGTATGTTGCAATTTATAACTGTTGTACTGGTTAATAAACTTAAAATACAATAAAATATGCGATATATTAGTTTTTAATGGTTTGTGTAACAGTGGGCACATCCGCAAGGAACATATTATATGGTGAAAATTTATTGTGTGTTAGTCATATTTAAAGGGCGTTGGCTCGTTTTTAGTTACTTTCGGCAATTATGTCCGTTTCGAACACGGAAAATTATTTATAATAAAATAAAAGCTTCCGAATACAAATTGCTTTTTTCCGTTCATAAAAAAGTTACGTTTATATTTTAATATTATTATGGTTTTATATTTGAACAAAAAACGTATTAAGATTTCGAGATATTTTTGTCATAAATAGAGTAAATAAAATAAAATGCTTTTTGAAATTAAATGTGGAAACGAGTAAAATTTAATATAATATATTATATATATGCGATGTGTGATTATTAAAACTTACCTATAATATATAACCAGCGAGAAAAGACTCGTGAACTTGTGAAGTATAATGAAAAATATGTTACAGGCATGAGTAAAAAAAAAACATTCAATAAATACGTAGAAATATAAAAAAAATGACTTCTTTAGATTTCATAAATTAAGAACACTATATTTTTTAATTAATTGTACAAACTTAAATTATAATTTTATAATTATTACATTTTAAAATACATATTTTTAAATTTTTTTTTTTTATATAACCTAGTAAAAAAGTTTTGAGCCTTATACATCAGTAAAACAAGAGACTCGTGTTAACACTGTTCAACCACCCCTGTAATATATAATATTTGTTTTGAGCATTTAAACAATTTGTTTAAGAAAAAAGATGTTAAAACGTATGTTACGTTGTAAATTTTACAGCAGGTGAAATGTTTTCGATTCCTTACGCTTTGAAATTCGTCTTCGTCTTCTCATCCACCTTCTCTACTAAATATTTGGGGTAGACCACTCTAGTCCTGCATATGCACTTAACTCGATCTCCCGAATTTTCCATCCACTTACGTTCGCCCACCTAATATCACTCTCAATTCGAGCTGCCATCGTCTCTTTTCAGTCTTTCCATTCCCCTCTTTTCTTTGACATTCATTCCCTTCTCCAATCTTACTGCCTCCGTACCTATATACCCTACTTAAAACATGCCCGAGCCATCTTAATTTATTTTCTCTCATTTTCTCTACTTTTGAAACCACTCCTGTACTACTTCTTATAAGTATGCACATTTCTTATTTTGTCTGCTCTAGTCATCCACATTAACGTTTTCGTCTCATTTCATTTCTCGTCAAATTATTAATAATGAAAAATAAAAACAATCTTTTTCCCTATGTTATAATATTATTCTATATAAACAGTGGAAATGTCTCAGGGGACGCACATTTTCATAAAACAAAACAAACGTAAAATAACGGGTATTAAATTGGTGTTTTTAAAAAAATATTAACAATAATAATATGCAAAACAATGTGAATTGTATTTTTTTCTGTTCGCATTCGTGACACCAGGAAACATCATTTTTATTTAGACGAGATATATCTATGAGCGTTATTAAAAAAAATATGATAATTTACGTACATCCGAACTGCTGTATACTTATGACGCATCTATCTCAGATAGCCTATTAAAATATGGTCTATAATTATAATAAATAATAATAATATTAATAATGATTGTTATTATTCTTTTTATTTTTATAATAATGACCGTTTTAAGTTTCACGTTAGTTATTGTTTAATATTTTCAAGAAAATGAAAATTTATTTTTAAAACTTTTGAAAATTTTTTAAGTAAGTGTTTAATTAATTTAATAATAAGAGTTCTGATATTTTAAACTTCAATTGTATATATTATATTATTAGGTCTAAATAACTTTAAAATAATAATTCCAGGAATTAATGTACTATCGTTGATCACAAATAGTAAACTATTAAGAGTAAATGATCGAAAAGATAATCTACAAAATGTCCAACCATTATAACTTCATATGATTAAATAGTTTTAAAAAAATATATAAAAATCAATGTTTTCAGAAAATTTCAGTGAAAAATACTTTTCAATTAAAAATTTTCAAGTTTACACCTCTAGATGTAATTTTGAACGTAACTTTCCTTTATACTATCATTAATTATATATAGTATTTATAATCAATGATAATATGTATTATTTACTAAAAAAATCAAAGTAGTTGGCATTGATTGTGGTCAATATCCTAAGATTATTTTATGAATAAATGTAATGTAGATAAAAAGATAATAGAATAGAACCAATTTCATATATAATATAATATATTATGATAGTATTATTATTATAATTATTATTATTCATGTATATGTGATAAGTTTTGAAGTTAATGTGTATTAAGTAATTTGTTATTGTAGTTCAAAATATAGTGCTTTTCAATATGATTTTTAAAAACATAATCTGCTTATTGAAAGTGTATTTCTATTTATTTAAGTTTCTTACAATGTATATATATATATATATAAATTTACTTTTATTATTGGCCCAGAAACTCAAAATATTCTAAATCACTATTTTTGTTTTTATAATGTACGTTTATATATTCAATTATATTTTAACAATTTACAGGATTTATTTCGAAATTGAGATGAACTAATAATTATTGTTATCATTATTGAACAAGTTATAACTGAAAATGACCAATTATTGTAAATCTATCAATAAATAACTAATCTATTTTAAAATGCTCTCCCGAGAAATTATTGAAATACTAAATTATAATCTATTTTGGGTCCTAATCCACACAATACGTGTATATTTCAATGAATATTTTCGAAAAACAAAAATACTACGTCTAAAATAAATGTCTTATTGAGCGTTTCCTGCAATTTCATATGTGCTACATGTACACTATATGTGCCTATATACACGTCAATGACCTTTATTTGATCGTTGGGTAGTCACGCGGTGGAACGTGATTATATTTTCTAAAGCCAAATAACTTTGGTCAAGTTCCCTTATGAAAATGTCACTATATGTGAATGTCATCAAACTGAAAAATAAAATGCATGTGTAAAATTTAATTTTACCTGCCAAAATAGAGTGTTTGTAGGCAGTGTTGAGAAATAGCTTGAATACATTTTAATTATATAAGAATCTATATATGTCTCCGAAAATATCTCTCACAAAAATAATACTATTTTCCAAAAAAATACACATCGAAATCATTGAATGTGAAGTGTGAATTCAAATATAATAAAATACTGTAAAAATATGTATTTTTTGATGATTAAATAATGTTGAAGATCATGTAAAATACATCTCAAATATTGATCTTTTGGTTTGTATACACAATTCCATTAGTTTTAAACCATTAGTTCGGCCACATAGTAGTATGATGTGTAAGATGTAACTTCAACCGATTTACATTTAATTGAAAGGTATAAGCAAATAAACACTATCTATATCAAAAATGTAATATATAATAAATGTTTTTTAAATTTACACTATCAATTAATTTCTTAAATTTCTTTGGAGAATCGTTGAGATAAAAATAAATCAAATTAAATTGATTACGATGATTCTATACAATAAATTTCTAGTTGTTTGACAACACAACGACCACCGAAAATTTCTCGTAAAATTATAGTTTATAATCGTATACGAAAATATTAAGATATAAAAAAAAAAAACAAAAGTGTTCGTTAATTTAAGCATGTTTGGGGTCGTTAAAAAAAAATAACACACCTAAAACTCTGTACAATACGAGTATTCTGTGCAACGGCATTGTAATTTACTGTGAATAAGGTGTTTTTATTAAGCTTAAAAATAGGTATTTCATTAAAAGCATAACGTATTTAAAGTTTAAGAAAACCAGAGTGACGTCGACAATATACACGGGTACATGGTATTAAATATTATACGAATAACGTCTAAAAGAATAAGTTTAAGGTAAATTGTTCGAAGTCGGCTAACTTTCAAATAATAACAATATATGACATTTATTATTATGTTCTCGTACTACACTAGACCGTGACCAAGTATTTTCATTTTTCCATCTTATATATACATACACAACACGATACACACGTTTAAAGTTAAACGATTTCACTGCTACAGAAAATAAATCCTGGCTCGGGGATTGGGATTGTCAGAATTTGACGACGACGACGATGAAACTGACACGCATTCGCACAGAACTTATTTCATTTGATTGTAATTTAAACTTTCTTAATTCCCGAACGTTACGAAGACACGTTTTATTTGTTTAGAATTCCTCGAATATACATTTTTGACTAACATGGAGGAGAAATAGAGGGAGAGAAATAGAGAGAAAAAAAAGAGAGAAAGAGAGAGAGAAAGGGTTAGAGATGTCGCATATTCCCTTCTTTTCGTGTGATATTTTAACCAAAAGTATACGTTTTCGGTTGGTTCTTGTACCCTTTGTATGAATCGCTTTTATAAATATTTTTTTAAAAAAATAAAAACAATTTGCTAGTATACAAACAATAACATATGATCGAAAGCATACATCGAGAATATTTACAGATTACAATAACCTTTGATTGTGAAATTGAAAATTTTTAATATTATAACAGTGCGATATACCGGTTGTCTTTTCAAAGTGATATCTACAAATGATTACATAATATTTAAATGACGTAATACCCTACGAGTTCTAATGTCAAAACATGTATACGTAGAATAAAAATAAATATTATATAATCAAAAATTGACCACAAAAAAAATGCATTATAAAAAACTAAAAAAATATATAATTTTGAATGTTAAATTATATGATAAATAATTAGTATATTATGAAAACAATATAAATATTGTTACAAAATGTTATCAACAATTCAATTAATAATATTTGTTTTGACTTTTAAACCATTAGAAAATGGAAATTTTGGTAGGCATATTTTTTTAAATAATTATCACAATTACTCAACAATCAAAAATGGTATCGACACAAAAATATTTTAAATTAATTTAAAAATATATTTAAATATATTCAAATTGATGAATATTCATTTTTCTTGAAATTTCATAAAAATTACCTATACAAAATTTCTTAAAAAATGGGTATATGACGTGATAAAATAACTACGAAATTACTCAATTTGAAAGAAATGATTAATAATTATTTTTGAAAAATTGATTCTGTGCGTAGCTCAGTGTTATATAATATATAAAATATATATATACCTATTCCAATTTATAACAATATTCAAAATTATTTTCGATAGTTTTACTTTGGGATAAGATTACGGAGAAATTTTAAAATTTACCGTTTTAAAATATCAACTATGATACATTTTTAATTCATAAAAGTATATGCATACGTGTATATAAAAAAAACTATTATAAATTATAAATCTAAAATTGTATATACAAAGTATAGGAAAGTGATAAAAAATATTTGAAATTTTTACCGCGTCAATATAATAATGCTATAGTAATTAGCCGTATTTTATATAAATTTTCAGTTTCTGAAATTATAATTTTAAAATTTATAAAAATATTTGTTAATTTTCGGTAGTTTTTTGTTATGCTAAAAATACTACTGAAAAAATCGATAAATAAAATGTTTAAAGTACAAACTAGAATAATTTTTTAAAAAGAAAATTCTTTAACTCCTACTCAATTATATATATATATATATATATTATATAAATAGTTATATATGTATATAAATTATACAAATAATAAATCAGTAATTACCTAATATTTTCATTTGTTATCAATTCTTCGTTAAGACCATGTCAGCAAAAATATTTTTTAATAGAAAACTCATCTTAAAAATGTGAAACAAAAAAATTAGGATTGACAACTTCATTGTAAAGTGCTTTGTATTGCCTTTTTGGATATTTAAAGTTTTTTTAAGAGATATATGTATTTAAAAATATGGAAAAATTTGGTTTTTTATCAACTCATAAAACGTGTTCAAATGTACTTATCAAAAAATAGCGTATTAATGGTAATAGACTATATAATGTTTTCTTTATAATTAATTTTTTATCATCTTTCCACGATCCTTTTAAGTTATTAAATATTGTATAAATTCATAAAAACAACTTAAGTACAAAAATTGTATTGAAATGAGATAATACGTTATTTATTTATAAAACGCATATAAACATTTTTTTAACTGTTACATTTTAATTTTTATTGAATTTATTCAAAAAATGCTTATATATTATATAATATTTTAAAAATTACATAAATATTATTAAGATCGATGGTTTTTCTCTACACTTATGTAAACTGTTTGAAACTTTAAAAAAATGACCTCTTTAAATTATGAACTAAAAAGAATTTTCTACTAGAAAGCTTTGTATTTGAAAACTTTTAGTCAACTTATTCTACACGAAAAAGTGTATAAACACACACACACAAAAAAACAGCACATCATTATAAAACCAATACATTCCTCGATTAAATTCAGAATCTTAAATACATAACATATGCTTCCATGAAGTATTTCTTCTAAATTCACTAAAGTTATAAATAAAAAAATAAAAATTATAAAACTCAGGATATTTTATTAATCGTGCGTTGGTTATAGGTGGTTTTAGCGGAGTAACAAACATGACATTTATGACACTCGTAGAATATTATAGTACCTACGATATTATGTAGTATGCACCTATTATCGTTTGTCTAAATATAGTTCGTTTTTTTTTTTTTTTTTTTTTTAAACAGTTTTAATGATTAAAAATATATATATAAAATAAAAA